>JAODAL010021171.1:0-67674 GCA_025379985.1 Phyllomedusa bahiana | reverse complement strand
ATAGATATAGGGTACCTAGGAGGTTTAATATGGGTCCCCTTTCGGGCAGGTTATTGATATAGGGGTCACTCTCAGGCAGTTTTTGATGGGGGCCCTCAGGCAGGTATTTTGTAGGGGGGCATCTGGGGAGGTGTATAGAAAGGGCACTTTCAGGCGGGTATATAGGGCACTGAGGCGGGTAAAGCTAAAAAGGGCTAGGCAGGTATATAGGGGACGACTTAAAGATGGGGCCCCCCGGTTATCTCACGGTTATGGGGCCCAGGCAGGTATAAAAAGGGGCTCAGGCAGGTTATGGGGGCTCGGGCGGGATATGGGGGCTCGGCGGGATTAGGGGTCGGCAGGCTATGGGGGGATTAAAGGGGCAGGAAAAAGGGGGCTGGCGGGCTTATAGGGGCCCAGGGGCAAAATGGGGCCAGGGGCAAAAAGGGCTCAGGCGGGCTATTTGGGGCCCAGGCGGGCATAAGGGGTCAGGCAGTATATGGGGCTCAGAGGGCTTATTGGGGGCCAGCCAGGCATATGGGGCTGGGCAGGCTTAGGGGCTAGGCAGGATATAGGGGCTCGGCAGGCTATATGGGCGGGCTATAAAGGGGCAAGGGCAGGATATAGGGGTAAGGGGGGCAAAGGGGGCTATAAGGGGTGGCGGGGCATTTAGGGTGGCAGGCATATGGGGTTCAGGCAGGGCTATATAGCGGGCAAAGGCGGGCATATGGGGCTAAGGCGGTAAAAATAACAACATTCATATTTACTGCCCCCCGGGCCGCTTCCTCTTGGGCCACCCCTCCAGCGCGGGACGCTCCCCCAGCAGCCTCGGGCGCACGGCCAAACGCGCTGTGGCCCGAGAAACAGGCAGCGTCGCGATTACTTCCTTAGGACGCTGTCAGCTGAGCCGCACGGGGTGGGATAGGCCCGTCGGGGCCCCCTGTGTCAGTTGTAAAATGTTGCGGAGCAAGGAGCATCGCTCTCTGTTCCCCCGAAAAGGACGCCGCTGTATGTGCATCCAACGGGCGCACAAAACAGAGACCGCCGGCGCTTCACCCCGGCGCGGCCGGAGCCTGGCGAGGTTCGGGGCCCCGATGGCCCCCTTTGGGGAAAAGGGGAGGGTAGGCACCCCAGGCGTGCCTACCTCTGCCTACCCCCCCGTCCCGCCCTGCCCTAAAGTCAAAAATACCCTCAAAAAAGAGCTTCAAAAAAACCCGGTGAGAGACTGGAAAGGGAAATTTTTAAAAAGCATGAAGAGATTTTTGAGGCGTTTACGCACAGAAAATACGTTCCGCCATTGTTTCTATGGGGATTATTCTTGCGGAAACGCCTCAAGAGTTGTGTCAAGTTAAGGGTTAAAGCAAGAAATTCTTTTCCTGTCCGACACAAGATACAATTCATGGCTCCGCCTGCCTTCAGGGCCCTTTAACTGTAACGGAACCCTGTGTTGTTATCTCTAAACCTGCAATGAAGCTGTAAAAGTTTATGTGCCCGGGACTGCCGTCATATGGTTATAACCAAAGTTATATAAACTCACTGCTGTAATAATAAAAGAGTTATTCTTTGATCAAGCGCACACCCTGTCTTGTGTGGATACTAACTTATTGTACCTATATCTCATAGAGATGGTTGCAGGCCCAGGCGTCCGGGTCTGGAGCCATAACAATTGGGTTTCACTCAGCAACTAGAGGATCTCCAAAAGGATGAACTTAACAGCTGGTGCCTGAACAGAGACCCACACCTATTGGGTATCACCCATAATCCTTGGATCTTGAAGCAACGCAGGGAATCTGACCGAAGGAACGCACGGACAAAACTGGCCAGGTAAGAGCATTTATTTATTAAGCTCTTATTTACTCCGTGACTTCTCCGAGTCTATGTTCCATTGGTCCGAGTCCGGGATATAAGAGAGGTATACCTTTGTAGTGGGTCCCCTTGCAGGACAAAGAACCTTGACCTACTTGCTGAGTGAAAGTAATGAATGTTATGAAAGGATAAGGCTGTCATTTTGTTTGTTAAATTAGGGAAGGGGTTTCCCGAACTAAGACTGTCTGCGCTCTGAAAGGAGGGGCATGATCTTATGCTTAACCCGGTAATGTGACAAACTAAGTGGCAAGTCTGTGTCGGGAATAAAAGAATAAGGGACAGGATTAAGGTCTGAAGGTTCTTGGGTGTCGAGTCCATCCTGTCTTTAGGTTTGACTGTATGAGCCAGACTATGGCTGAATAGTCTGGGACACGATTTGAAAGGTGGGCCAGATAAACGGGAATAAGGATACGGTAAAAGTATCTTAGGACTGTGTGGGTTCCGGAGTGTGGTATGACATTTTGACTGTAACAGGTATCACCCTTAGTAGCATTATATATTGCTTGGAGGATATACTTGCATGTGCAGTCCAGATGGGGCCAAGTATTCTCGATCCTAGTTTTCCCCAGATGATAGGAAAACCAATTAGGTACCGGAAGGATCCAGAGGATCTGTTAATTGGAACGTCCAACTAGGGGATTGGAGGGGACGAGAAGGGATCATGGTACAGGCAAAGTCAAAACCTACCGGAGGCCCTCAGAGTTTAAATCACCTCCTTCTATGTTATCATGGCAAGGAGGCAGTCAAAGAGTTGAGCCGAATCCTAAATTCATTCGGAGTCACCGTACAGAGTCAGTTAGACCCAAAGACATGGCAAAGAGGGGTTTAAAAAACCAGAAAGGGTGTGATAAAAGAAAAGGATGGGAGCACCAAGTTGAATGTCTGCTCCAACTATTTTGAAAACTGCTGTGAACCAGAGTTGGGTGTATGACAGTTCAGTCAATGGATGGTGTACCATGTTTTAAACCATCCGACAATATGATAGCCATTGCCCCTGAAATTAAAAAAGGGATCAGACACCACCCCCATACCCAAATGCCGCCCCCAAAGCAGCGTAGAAACCTGGGTGTGGACCTGCATCGTTGCGGTCAACAAAAACCCAGACTGGGGGGGATACATGTTTAGCATGCGGGGCACCTCGACCAGGACAACAAGCAGAGCACTCAGGCCAGTATTTAGAGAGGCAAAGCATTAATAACAGACCCTGTTGACCCTAATAATCCAAAATGCCCAAAGGCAGACTCGAGCGAAGGGTTATGAGATTTACCAACCCAGGGCAGCTGCCGAACAGATGGTATACTTGCAAAGTGCGCCCAACCTAGGTACTCACCCTCTGAATTTCAGCCGTTTACATGACTCAGTTACAGGGTCCCTACGGCAGCATGGGTGACATAGCAGGACTGTGTAGACTTAAGATGACCCCAGATACACATTCAAGATTAGAACAGGAACTCCAGCCTCATACCCTAGCAGACATAAGAACCGAGGCATCAGGAGTAACATTTTGTCAGAGGTTGGCAATATTCTGTCAGGGAGAACAGACAACCAAGGGAACTACAGTCCCAGGGCAGCAGAGACAGGATGAGACTGTGAATGAATTTTGGTTTAGAATTCAGGAGGGGATGAGAGACATGACATGGACCAGTAAGGAGAGTAATGAACAAGGAGTTCCTAGATGGAATAAATCCCTGAGTGGCAAAATAAACTTAAAATTTGTCCTGGTCCGAATTTTTGGGGGGGGAAAAGGGAAAAGAAAAGTGGAAAGATAGCACAAATGCAAGTTGACAGAAGGACAAGAAAGTGAAGGTTGCATAAGTACAAGTCGAGGGGAATACAGGAGGTAGATGAGGGGCTCCAACCTGTTTCTATTGCGGAAATAAGGGCCACAGGAAACGTGACTACAGAAAGAAAAAGAGAAAAGGAGAGGCAGGAGAGTCCTGAACAGGACTGACTAGCAGAACTGAAGGGGACAGGCAGTGGTCCAGGCCCAGCACTCTATGTCCCTATAAAATCAGGGCCACTCATAGACCTTTGGTGGACACTGAGCCGCTATGTCTGTCAATCAACAAAAGTTTTACCCGAGAGTTTAGTATCTACAGATTCTGTTG
This sequence comes from Phyllomedusa bahiana, assembly GCA_025379985.1. Lineage (NCBI taxonomy): Eukaryota > Metazoa > Chordata > Amphibia > Anura > Hylidae > Phyllomedusa > Phyllomedusa bahiana. Next base: position 63,721 of record JAODAL010021171.1, on the reverse strand, counting down.
TTGTATTTGGGTTAGTGGATTAATAGAAGAATTACCACTCACTGTACCCTAAAAGTAAAAATTGGCCCCCATAAATTTTTATCACGGGTTTTGATTTTAGATGGGGCAGACAGAACTTTGTTGGGTGTAGATATTTTGACCACACTGCAAGCTAGTGTCGGGTGCCATCCAGATGGCACCGTAACTTTAAAAATCCCTTCAGATCCAATTTATGAGGAAGCTCTATGTCGTATTGTGTCATTTTGAGCAAGAAATCCCGGAAGTGGCAGTTGTATGGACTAGTGAGGAAAAATCTTATTTACAGAGCGTCCCAACTGTCCTATGGGCAAAATCCAAAACAGACATAGGATGTCTGCCTGTGCCACCTGTTACAGTTACAGTAAAACCAGGGTGTCAGTTACCTCAACTTAGACAGTACCCACTGAATGCACAGCAAGAAGCAGCTTCATGCAGCCTATGTATGAATGTACAAAGCAGACACCGTTCTGCCTGACCACAGAGGCAAAGGAGTCCTTTTCTCTGTTGGGGCAGGCTATTCTGCAGGCACCAGCTCTTGCAGTCCCTGATTGTGACGAGCGTTTTTTCCTCTTTGTGGCAGAGGTGCATCGACGCGCCACGGCTGTACTCAGCCAGAAGAGGAATCACAAACATCGTCCTTTGGGATATTATTCAGCACAGCTAGACCCGGTAGCCAAGGCTGCCCCCACCTGTGTTAGAGCAGTAGCAGGGGTTTTTCACTAATGCTGCAAAAGGCAAAAAGAAATAGCCTTAGACTACCACCTTACCATCATACCACTCATGACATTCCCTAGTATTAAATCAGGTCCAGATGAAACATCTCTCGGCAGCACGGCAGGTCACGCTCCAGTGCCCACTTCTGGTGTCCCCACACATTACATTCCAAAAGGCTACTTCTCTGAATTATTCTTGGATTCAGAAGGGGGGGAGGAAGGGGAACTTAATGAGAAAATCTGACCATGATTGTACGAAACTCATTAAAACAGAATGTGCCCCACTCCCGAACGTACATACTGCTCCATTGCAGAATCCTGACTTTGAATTTTTTGTCGATGAAAGTCGTTGAACCTATCTCTCTAGATAGACTCAAAGAAACCCAGGCAAATGCCAGGGAAGAAGACAAACAAGGTTGGGAAAAGGAGGGAGCAAAGCTAGGAGAGGACGGATTATGGAAGTTAGGAGAAAAATGTTGTTTACCAAGGGCATGGTATCCTACTTTCCTAAATCTCCTTCACCTCCCCACACACCAGAGTGCCAATGCTATGGCCACCCCCTTTAAAATGGGAAATTGGGGGCCCCCGGTTTCAGACAGGGCGTCCTACACTGCAGGAACTGTCACATCTGTCAGGTAAATAACCCTGGACAGGTAGTAAAACTCCAATGAAACATACACCCAGACCTCTATAACCTTTCCAACGTTTGCAACTCGACTATATTCAGTTGCCAAAAAGTGGCAGGTACGAGTACACCTTAGTAAGTGTAGATCTTTTTTCAGGATGGCCTGAGGTGTACCTAGGTTTGGACTCCCTGAGACCATAGAGTCAGACAGGGGTACCCATTTTACAGGAGTTTTCCAAAATACCTGTCAGATGCTGGGTATTGAATCTGCCCTACAAATTCCACATCATCCCCAGTCATCAGGAAAGGTGGAAAGGCTAAATAGGACTATCCAATTGAAGCTGGCAAAGGCAATGCAGGAACTGGGAAAAACTTGGCCCGACTGCCTACCCATTGTCCTGTACTCCATAAGAAACACTCCGCAGGGGAAACACAAATTAACACCATATGAAATTTTGTTTGGGAGCGCCCCAAGACTAGGTGGTACTTTCCCCAATTTGCCAATTGGAGTGTGATAGTCTCACTAAATTATGTGATAAAATTACAGAACCAACTAAATGAAGTGCATGGAAAGTATTTTTCTTCTTTGCCAGATCCTGACGCGAAATGGAGCTCACACGCTGAAGCCCGGTGATCAGTTTTACCTTAAGAAACACTCCCGGAAAGCGTTGGAACCCCGGTTCGAGGGACCATACCAAGTCCTGTTGACGAATGCTACCTCTGTCAAGCTAGAAGGGAAACCAACATGGGTCCATGCAAGCCATTGCAAGTGGGCCAGAGGTGCCTTTGGACATTGACACTGATCTGGATAGGTATTGCTTTAATGGGAATACATCAACCTCAGGAAAATAAACTCACCGCACATCACATGGTTCTAGCAAAAGAAATAAACCAAACAGATTGCTGGATATGCACACATGCCCCAGTCACGGCCTTATCTATGCCATTTTTGGTGATCCCTGTGCCATGGGAGGAGATGAGGGATTGGACTAATTGCTCAGATCAATTAGCCAATAATGACACCAAATACTCTAGGCACTGGAACACCAGCATACCGATTCCCATAGTAGGATGGATATCTTTGCCCTGGTGGCAGGGTAATCTCACCACATCAATAGAGCATCAACAGTATCTTGCATACAAGGGGGGAGTTGGGTATCTCGTAATTACTCGGGAGTTGCCAATCTGGGGGAAATTCCGAGTGAAGGCATCCAAAATTAGCTTCAACGCACTTCCTCCACCACGATGCCTTTTTAAAACCCTTCCCTGCTAGAACGATACCTACACAACATATCGTGGGAAGGGAATAGGTATTTCCCAAATGGGACTTATGAGACCTGTGCAACCATCCCAGGTAATCTGCCATGTAATGAAAGTGCAGCATATAATCCAGGTGTCCCGCCCTGTGGAGAGCCAACAGCAGGCTATTGTAGTCCATTGAGGCAAGTCCCCTCCTGGTGCATGCTTAAAAATGTCTCAGGGTTTGTAGAAATGGCCCATCGATTGGTCCTACAGCATTCAGGACTGTGGGACCTCCCACCCGGAACCTATTGGATCTGTGGGCAAAATGCCTATAAATGGTTGCCAGTAGGGGTAAAGGATACCTGTACTCTGGCCAGGTTAACTCCTGCCACCTTTATAATGAAACCCGAACAGTTGAATTACTTAGCCATGCAGAAACACATGCTGGTAAAAAGGGCAAAAGACAATACACCCAGAGCAAAAAATAAAAAATAAAGATGCTTGGTGGGGGGAAACTTTTTCTTCCCTAAACCCAGCTAACTGGTTCAAGGGACTGGGGAATGGGGGGGGTTGGCTAATGGGCATATTGCAGACTGTATTACAAATATTTTTAGTTTTTCTGCTTGTCTATGTTGCTGCTCGAATATTATTGAAGATTATATCCTGTTGTTTGGAGAAAAAGTAAATTTTCTGCACCAATATGAAGGGACAGCTTAGTGGGCTCACCAGGGCTTGGAAAGTCCAGCTACACAGGGGGATCATCTGAATATGGATGATTCGTCTCAAACCTGGCAAAGCCTCACTACTTCCCTTCCGTCCTCGCTACCCTGGTGTTGGCAAAGCTAAGAGACAGGAGCTATGGAAAAGAATGTGCAGAAAAGGCATTGTGAAGCAGTGTCTAACGTTTTTTTCTCTTTATAGATGAAGGAAGTTTGCACGGCACTAATATACTGTATTGTTTGTGCAAAATGGGGGAATTGTCAAGTTAAGGGTTAAAGCAAGAAATTCTTTTCCTGTCCGACGCAAGATACAATTCATGGACCGATACACGATACAATTCAAGGACTCTCGCCTGCGCTTCAGGACCTTGAGACTGTAACGGAACTTAGCTGTGTATGTTATCTCTAACCTTGCAATGTAAGCTGTAAAAGTTTATGTGCTCCGGCTGACTGCGCATGTCACTCACGGCTTATAACCAAAGTTATATAAATTCACTGCTGTAATAATAAAGGAGTTCTTCTTTGATCAAGCGCACAGCCTGTCTTGTGTGGATACTAACTTATTGTATCTATATCTGATAGAGGTGGTAGCAGGCCCAGGCGTCCGGGGTCTGGAGCCATAACAATTGGGTTTCACTCAGCAACTAGAGGATCTCCAAAAGGAAGAACCTAACAGCTGACAAGGCCCTTAAATTTACACAAGTGAAATCGGCCAAAAATACTGGTGAATGACAAGGTGTATTTTGCATTAGAATCAATGAGAGGTGTCTAGAAAATTGAGGCTTATTTTGTGGAATATTTCAGCACAAAATATGGCCCGAAATAAGTTTAAATTACGTTGTTTGAACCAAATGTGCCTCAGAGTAAGTGGCCAATCTGACTGTACTCAGATTAGCAATATTCCCTATAGAAAATCAGCATTGTTGTTCACACTGATATACAAGGGGGAATATCTCTCCTTAGGATAAATTGGTTGGTGTGAGGATTTACTCACCTTTCAGACCTCACTGACTGTTCTGCATAATGCAAAGGCTTCTGGGAAAAGAGTTGAGGAGCTCCACAGCGACTCTATTGGATGTAGTTATCGTCTATTCACATGTAGCTCACAGGAGCCTTGCAGTGTGAAAGGGATTTAAGACAAACCAGTTAAGTTCATCTGCAATGATTGTGGTGTCAGCAATGTCTAAACAGTTTTACATTAAGACTATGGAGCTGATTAAGAATAGCTTTGAAAAGCATTCAGAATTGCAAAAATATTACAACTACTAACTAAACAGTCTAACAACATACAAAAATTAAATTAAAAATATCTTACAGTGACAGGAAAAAGTTACATATGATATGATTAATACATTATAAATTAGTAATTGCTGTTTAGGTCAGTGCTTCAAAAAATGTTGTATATGTGATTTCCTTTTCTGTGTCATCAGGAGAATCACTTTGGAGACTCCAGAAGTAATTTGCCATCATGTGTATGTCCATCTGCCGTCATATGTATATCTCATCTGCCATCACGTGTATATCCCATCTGTCTTGATATCTCTCCTCCATCTTCTTCATATCCAGGTGGAACCTTTCGCCTTGTTCCTCGCAGAAGTCTCCAAGGTTATCTGTTATCTAGTATACAGGCACCTCAAAGCCACGTCAGAACTGGACTGGTCCCTATATAAAATCTATGTTGCAAGTGTTCTGTGAAAAATTACTACTAAATTTCTAAGCCCCCTAATGTTGTTTAAAAAATAAAAAGATATATAATTGTGGGTAAGAATGAATTATATTATTTGTGTGGCAGTGAATAGCTCATGAAGGAAGTCGTGTTGCGAACTGGCTTGGTGGTCGTATAAAGCTTGTAATAGGCTGCTGGTACATATAGTGGATTGCAGAAGTATTCAAAGCCATGAGCTTTAATGTATTTTATGTGCTATAGCAACACAAAAGTATTTGTGAAGCATAAAGAAAATGATATGTACTTTTCCAGATTTTTGCAAATTAGAAAACTGAAAAGTGTGGCGTGCATATGTATTAAGCCCCTTGTACTCTGATACCCATAAATAAAATTTCAGTAAACCAATTTCCTTTAGCATCAAAACCAGTAGAATACATCTGTAGAAATTTATTCCAAATAACTACAGCTATTTTGTGAAGGCCTCAATTTATTATAAAACATTTGAGAAATACATCATGAAAACTAAAAAAATCAACAGGATAAGCTCAGAGTAGAGTTTGGCAAAGTTTTTGCGAGTAGGTTTTAAAAAATGCCCCAAGCTCTAAAATTTCTCAGGGTGACTTTCAATCCAAGTCTGTAAATGGAAAAATGGCACGACTGCTAACCTACAAATATGGCCCGTCCCCCTAAAGACAGCTCAAAAAAGGAGAACAAAAAATTAGGGGCCCAGAAAGAGCCCCAGGGCCCTTTCTGGAAAACTGACCACAGGAAATGTTAGTCATGTACCCAAAAATCCTGGCCTTTTAAGAGTGAAGGATGAAAGTCATTTTAAAGCAAACCAAAAAGAAGCCATTTCAGTTTGTATAAAGCTACAAAAGGGGCACAGCAAGCATGTGGAAGAAGGTGTTCTGATCAGATGAGACCTAAATACCAATCCCTATGAGTGAAGGAAATCCAAACGGGGCACACCCCCTTTTCAACGTCATGATACTGGAGGGGGTTTTACGCAGGGGGATTTGGGAAGCTGCTCAAATTGAGGGAAGAGGTGGAAAAAAATACGGGGCAACAACATTGGACAGGGACAATTTTCCCCTTTTCGCAAAAAAACCCCTAAACATACAGCCAAAGCTAAAATGGAAGGTTTAAAACAAGCAATGCTGTTTTAAAAATGACCCATCACATACAGACCAAAATCCCTTTGAACTGGGGCAGGACTTAAATATTGCTTTTTCCCAAACCCAAAATCGACTGAGCTAGAGATTTTAAAAAGAAGAAGGGACAAAATTACGCCTGAGATAGCAAAGTATAGAAACATCCCCAACAAACTGCAGCTGTATTGCAGATAAAAGGGGGTTCCTACAAAGTTTTGACTAGGGGACTGATATGTATGCACGCCACACTTTTTCTGTTTTTTAATTTTGAAAAAAAAGGAAAAGAGTATCATTTTCTTTTACATTCACAAAACTTGGCTTTTTGGTTGCTCTATCAAAAAAAAACATCAACAAAATACATTTGCTTGTAGCTCTAATGTTTAAAAAAGAGGAACAGTTCCAAAATAGCAAACAATGCATTTTTGGTGCATTGGAATAATGCAGTAATGCAATGTGTAAACCCAGCCTTGCTTTTCTAAAGTTTTATGGTGGCAAAAATACAAACATAATTTTTAACCATCCTGACTATGTTACTTAAGTTGCAATGTCATAAAATTGGATGGAATGGGTTCACGATGTGAGCGCTCCAAACACGGGGTGGCTGCTAGTCAAAAGGGGTTTGCTTAGTCAAGTTGATGGCTTTTTTACCATGATTTGCCATCATGCTTATGGTCCGGTCCCAAGGGGTGGGACCCACACCTATCTCAAGAACGAGCTCCGAAACCTCTCCGTTCATAAGTCAATTGGAGTTCTGAATACAGAGGAGCATCGCCACTCAGCTGTAATCAGAATTCCAATTTGTAGTGGGAACTGCCCCTATCGGACATTGATCAACATTGCTGTAATGGGATTGGGGGTCTAATGGTTGGATCTCACCACCTATTACAACTGCCAAGGGTGCAATTTTGCAAAATTTTAGATTGGAATAGTACACAAGTGGTTATGCACTTCTATGATCAAGCACCCTAGGAGGACTAAGGGTATGTCTACACGGCATGGTTTTTCAGTTGGATTTTGACATGGATTTCAGATTTGAAAACTGTCAAAATCCGTAAAATTTAAAACCTCCCTAACCAAAAAAAAATTTTAGCTGTAGTCACAAGCTTGGTTTTTTGTTAGGTCAATTAGAATTACCAATATTTTTTATTTTTGCCAAATTCCAGAATAATGAGGACGAGATAATTTTTTAAGGCATTTTTATTACTTTCTGCAAAGTCAGAAGTTTACATACATTAGTATTTGATAGCATTGGACTTAAACTGTACGACTTTGGTCAAAGGTTTTGGATATCCTTCCACAAGCTTCTCACAATAGTTGGTAGGGATTTCGGCCCATTCCTCCTGACAGAACTGGTGTAACTGAGCCATGTTTGTAGGTCGTCTTGCTCGCACCTGTCTTTTAAGCTTTGTCCATAAATTTTCGATAGGATTGAGATCAGGGCTTTGTGATGGCCAATCCAAAACATTGACTTGCTTTTCCTTTTTTTTTTAAAGTGTTTATTTTAAGAAGAAACTTTTCTTTTTACAAAACAAAATAGAAACCCAATTACAACCATCCATCAATAACATTCAAACCTTCCAAAATTTGCATTTACAATGAGGTATCACAACCTATCCTTATAGATAGAAAAACAATTCCTACAGTTCGTACAGATTCCAATGTCATCAAATGTAATAAAAGCAAATGCATTATTCAAGCAGGATAAGAAAACATTCACCCCCATTCACACCATTCATTCAATTAATCTAGCAGCCGAGTCAGTAGCTCCTGATTACAATTACATCCCACCACCTGCGCTCCAACACGCACTCAAGAGTCTAGTACCTAACAGGACTGAGAGGCGAGCCAAAGGCCCCAAATGTCCATGAACCTGTCCGTGACACCTCTGGCCTCAAAAGTAAGTCTGTATAATGACAAATCTCCATTAACGATTTGCTTCTGGTGGCGTAAAGACGGGGCTTTTGGAGGCTTCCAATTTAACAGAATAGTCTTTCTGGCATAAAACATCAGTAATCTGGATAACTGTCTTTCATACTTAGTCTGAATTAAGTCTTCTACCAGGCCGAGGAGACTATTCTCTAGAGCGAAAACCCACGGAAAACCCAACTTCTCATTCATAAACCTATGGACATTGGACCAAAAGGCCCTAATAACAGGACATTCCCAAAACACATGGAAAAAGGAGCACCTCGCATAACCACATCTTGTGCATTCCGGTGTAGGCAGTTTACCCATACGGGCCAGCCTGGACAGTGTATAATAAACTCTATGCAACCACTTATTCTGTATTAGCTGATCTCTAGCACTAATCACTGTGGCTCACCACGTGGAAGCCAGCTCCTCCATATGATGAGCTTCCAACCCAGGGATATCCTCCGTCCACCTGTCAAAAGACCTTCCCAGAGGGGACGGTTGGCAGCCCAGGATAGTTCTATAGAATGTAGAGACCTGCCACACCGGGTCTTCCCTTCTAGCCAGTGCCTCCAGGGAATCACATGCAAGTTGGATAGAACCCCCTCAAAACTGTTTAAAGCATGCGTGGCGCAACTGAAAGTACCTAAAAAGGATCCCTCTATCCGAACCAACCATGCGAGTTAATTCCTGGTAATCCAGGAAATGCCCCTCCACATACAGCTGTCCTAAATATTTGATACCGCTTCGTGGCCAAATTTCAAAATTCTCTAAGGAGAACAACTCTGGCAACCTCCTGTTTCTCCACAAGGGGATATAAGGCGACCAAGTGTTTCTTTTTTTTTTTTTTTTTTAAACAATGATTTTTATTGAGAAGAAAAGATATCATCCTTTACAAACAATCACATCGCAATATATAGATAAAACTTCAATATGTAACATTTAAATGCTCTGTTAACACTTAAACTTCTCCATTTAATTATAATAACATCCATAAAAGATAAACCGAGCCAAACTACAAATAATCCCTATAAAGCCCCTCCACTACCACCCACCAGCAACCCCGGAAATGGAAAAATCTATCACCAAAAATATTTTTTTTAAACCACCCTTTCCTCATCAAGGAATAATCAAATGATAAGATCACCTACCCAGTGTGGGAATTCCTCTCTTGTAACCTTTCTTCCCTATCTTAGACAACCTATATGTTCCCTAGTCATGTATCATCTCCTACCTCTTGTCTGCCCAAGGACCCAGCCAACTTTTCCCTGAGGTAGTAATCAGAAGTGCGAAAGTGATCCATCAGCGCCCCTACCTCTTCATCTGAAAAAGTTTTAACTATAAAACTCTTCCACTTTTTAAAGAACTTCTCAGATAAAGAGCTCTTATTTGTTTCCGCCTCAATCCTATCTATAGTTAGCAATCTCTTGATCAAAAGGATAGCTTCATTCTTTGTCGGGACACTCTCCTCCAACCAATGTCTTAGGATACACTTCTTTGCAACCAGTAATAACGTGTGCACCCCCTTGTGATTTATTAATGCAGGAGTCTCTCCCGTCCTGTTGTCGTTTGCAAGGATCTAATGGAAAATCGTGCTTATAGGATCACTCTGCACCTCCACATTCCACACCTCTCTAATCAGCAAAAGAATTTCATCCCAATATGTCTTTAGCTTCGGGCAATGCCATGTAACAGGTCGGCCTTCTGTAGCTTACATTTGGGACATTCCCTGAGATAGTGCGCAGGGGCATTTCTTAACGGAAGATTAAACGCGTAAGTGGCTTTGTGAGCCAAGCGGAAGAACATTTCCCTCCAGTTTTCGTTAATAATAGAAGCTCTAATTTTCCCCCACCCTGCTCTGATTTTTTGCTGGATCTCGGGGTCTCTCAGCTCCCTTTCCCACGAACGAAAACAGGATTCCTTAATTGGCGCTAACACTCTGTCACATAATCTCCTGTAAATCATGGACAAGGAACCACAGCGATCCTGACCCTTTACCAGATCATCAAATATGCCTGGCGTCTCTGCTGCCGCTAAATTTTTAATCTTAGACTTACAAAAGGCCATCACTTGCCAGAATTGGAAGACTTGTCCCTCCCTGAAACCGTACTTCTCTTTCATTTCTTGCCACGTCATGAACCTATTATCCTGCTCATTGATTAGGTCTCCTATCGATCTTATATTTTTACTTCTCCATTCTTTGAAAAACTTATTTTCCTTTCCTGCCGGAAATGTGGGCAATTCCCAGATGGGAGCATATTTTGAGAGATGCACCGGCAAAGTGAACAGCTTCCTGACATGCTTCCATGTGGCAATAGTGTCTCTGAGAACCACACTCCATTTAACATGTGGAGGAAGATCTCTAACCGCCGTATGTAAGAGTGCAACTAGGTTCTCCGGGCAAGCTAGCTGGCATTCAAGGTGTAAGTTAGAGAAGCTATTGCTCTCGTTTAGCCAGTCCCTCACATGGCGCACCAACGCCGCTAAATTATACATTCTAATGTTGGGTAGGTTCAAACCCCCGTCCAACTTGGACAAACTAAGCTTTTTATAGGAAATCCTAGGCCTCTTGGAATTCCACAAAAATTTTACAAATGCGGATTGTAACCTCAAGAAAAAAGAGGTGAAAACTTGGTGGGACGTGACCACCTTGGAAACATACATTTCGCGTGAAATGATTCCTAGAGGTTTAAGACTCAAGATAATTGCCACTACCTTATATAGTGAAGATTTTTTAATCAAGTGGAATAGTATTCTTTCCAACTGCTCCTTGCAATTAATGCGTTTGATTGTGGATCAAGAAAAAATGTATTTAACAGATCTGAAAACCCAGATTTCGGAAACCATGACATCTTTAGAATTGTTTAAAGAGAACTCACAATTTGACATATTGGTATCCAGCATGAACAAAAATAAAAAAGAAAAAAAATTGGAACATTTTTCCACGCACTTAAAACAAAGGAATTTCCCCAGGGGACTTATTAGATTACGAAAAACATGAGGTTTTTTCCCTTTTCGTAATAATCTGATGGCTACACCACACCGCGTTTTATTCTAAGGGAAAAAACAATTTCCCTGGTTCATTAATCGGAAAAAAAACAGGAAAGCAAATTTTTGCTTTTTCCCGATATGGCCCCTTCACATGAACGTCTCTGTCTAACACCTCTGGGAATTCCCCAGCTGAATCAACAGCCCGGGTTTTCAGAGAGGGGGGTCCAAAAGGGACTTGGGGGAATTCACTTTTTCCCCCCCCCCAAAAGCGGGGGTAACCAAAAAAAAAGGGGGGAGGAGGGAAGGGGAAGGGTTCGCAAAAAAACATTGGCCCCTGGATTTTGGGGGGACACGAACAAATTGTTAATTTATCTAGCTACATCTTACTTAAAGAAAACCCGCTTGCCCTTTTTTTCCAGGGGACTTAATTTTTCCCCCCCACATTTTTTTTAATGTCTACGATACCATCCTGGAAAGTTAATAAATTTGCAGAAACTATTACCCCTTTAAAAACCAATTTTTTTAAAAAAAAAACCCGTTTCAAACCCCAAACCCAGAGTCAGTTCCCCGCAACACAGAAAAAAGGAAAAACGCATTTTTGGGGAAAAGGGGGGGCCCTAGGTTTCCTTTTAAAGGGTTTTTTGGTTTTCATTAGTAATCTAAAAAAATTTTAAAACAGAGCGGGGTGAGAGGTTTGACCCCCTTTTCAGCATCCAGGAAGGGAAATTAAAATTTTTTGGGAATTCCGGTTCTAACCCCATACACTCCAACCGAATAATTTTGAAAGTATTTCAGGGCGAGTGGAGAAGGGCCCAGTACAATTGCAAAAATAAATTGGAATCAATAATAAAGGGTTTCCCAAAATTTCTCTAGCTGAAATGGGGGCCACCCAAAGGAAATTTAAAGAAGAAAATAGGGAATCTTTGTACGCTCTGCAGAAAAGGGGGGGGGCGGTGGTTTTTCCCTTAATAAGATTTTGTTTTAAAAGGGGAAAAAATTTAAAGATCTTAAAAGGACATGGGAAACCTTACAGAAAGGGACTAAAGTTTCCAACACCCGTTTTTAAAAAATTCTTTAAAACAAAATACTTGTAAAGGGGAAGAAATTTTTGGGGAAATTTTTTTTCCCAGAGGTTTAGGGGGGACAAATTGTTAGTAAAAAAACCCGGGTCATGGCTATTTTCATTTCTTTCCCAAAAATTTCACAAGGGCGTTTTTCCCCCCCTTTTTGGGGTTTTTTGTGGGGGGGAATAGGTTCTTTAAAATAAAGTCTTGGCCCAGTGGTTAGAAAACTAAAGGGCGGGCCTTTTGAAAAGTTGTTTTCCCTGGATATTTTTTAAAGGGTTACTGGTGTTTTTGTTCTCTAATATTGAAAAATTTTCCCGGTTTCGGGGGGGATTCCTCCCTTGGGTGTCGTGCGATGAAATAGGGTTATTCCTGCATTCCGGCCACAGCTTTAAATTATTATAAAGGTTCCTGAGGGCCCTGTTTAGAAAAATTTCACCGGGTTAGTGTCAATTTTTTTTTGGATGTCCCCGGTTACCTTTTTGGGGTTTAATTTTTTCTCATTTGATGGAGGTCTTTTACTTGCAGGAAAAGGGGGCCCCCTAGGGAGCCCGATTTTCCACTTCTCTTGCAAATTTTTTTTTTATGGCCTTTAGGGGAAGAGGATTCCCTTTTTGTGAAACAACCTTTTCTCCCCCAAAACCCAGAGGGTTTCGGCCGTTATTTTAGTCGACCTGTTCTGGTCGGGGGGGGGGCCCTTTATTTTTTGTCCCCCAATTTTGGGGCCAATTTTTTTAAAACCCAAAATACCAGTAAACTTGAAATTTTTCTTTTTTTATTTAAATTACCCCAGTATCATTTTTTGGGTTTTGAAACTTTAAAGAGGGTGCAGGGGTGAATATGTGGCAAGTTTCCCACCTTCCCGAAAAGCGCTAGCGGGCCCAACACCTTTTACTAGCAAATTTTTTTTCATCTAATAATGTGCTAAAAAAATTCCCTTATGGAGAATTTTTTTAGACTTCGCGGGAAATTGTAAAAATTGACAAAACGTTTGAATTCCCATCTATGGGAAAAGGGGATTATTAGATTGCAAGCTAGGGTTTTAGCAAAAAACCAGATCTTGAAAAAAAGTTTGGAAATAGAATTTGTCTCGTGATAGGACAAAGTTTTTTTAAGATAAAAAACACCGTTTAAGGGATTAGATTATTAGAAACCAATGTTATTTTTTAGAAACCATTATAGCCACGGGTTAAAAAAATTGTTTCTTTTTTAAAACAAAAACATCTGACGGTCCCAAACCAAAATTTTCGAAGAATACGGGTATTTTAAAGTTGGGAAACATCAGATTTTTTTCCCTAAAAAGGACCCCCAACATTGGGGGATCCTTATTTTCCCCCGAGCCCCCTGTTTTGCCCTCCCCTGACCTAATTTATGGGGTTTTTTAAACCAACCGGGTTTTTTTAGATGTGGCCATAACGATGTAGGGGCTTCCCGCTTTTGTCAGTTAAAAACCCCATTTTACCATTTTTCCCCACAGGTAAAAACTCACCGGAAAATAAAATTTAAAAAATTTGGGTTAATTTAGCAATTTTAAATTGTTTTTTTTGGTGAGTTGAAAAAAATTGTAGTGTGCAATTTTGGGGGTGTCCCTCTTGCCCAAATTTAAAAGTTCTTTTAGGCGACATCTTTCAGATTCCCACAGGACTAAGGGTTTGTAGCGAAATTCCAGGGTTTTTCCCAAACCCATTTTTTTAAGCACATGGGGGAAAGTTGTGATTTTTTTTTTTCCCTTTTTTGGGGGAAAAAGAAAAAGGTAACACCCCTTCCGGGAGGGCCCGGGGATTTACTCGAAAACTTCCCCAGTCGAGAAGCCCTGGGGGGGGAAATTTTCGATTTAGTTTCTAGATCTCCCGAAAGGGTTTTAAATATCGGGCCCGGAAAATTTATGTATTTTTAAAAGGGACCCTTTTTTCCACTTTGTTTAGATTTTACTTTTGTGTGTCCTTGATACTTTTTAAATTCATTTTTTACATGGGTTGTTTGTTTTTTCCCTCATGGTGGGTTTTTTGTTTGCGGGGGTGATCAAAATTTTACTTTGCTTTAAAGGAAATACGTTCATCTTTTTCGTAAAGCTAACGATTAAGAAGCCATGGTTTTTCGAAACGCGTCGCCCTGGGGATTCATGTACACCCATGCTAAATCCAGGGTTGGGTTTTTTAAAAAATTTTTTGTTTTGGTTTTTATTTTAAATTTTGTATAAACAAAAAAAAAATTTTTTCATTTTTTTTATTGGTGGTGGATTTGGGTTGCAGCCCCCGGGGAATTTTCCCTTTTTTCTACTATTGACCCAAAGGGGCGGTGGTGGTGTCTGGCTCTTCCCCCCAAACCGGAGCTTTATTGGGCAGGTGAGCTTTACCCTATACTATTTTTTTCTTTTACTTTTTAAATTTCGTTATGTTTAAAGAAGAATTAAAAAATTTTTGCAAGGGTTTCAAGGGCCGTGCAAAGCTTATTTTTTATCGGTGGGGCCTACAAATAATTTGTTTAAGGTTTAATTTTAACCCACTTTCCTGGGTTTTTTTTCTATCAAGGGCCAAATAGTTCATTTTGATATAAAAAAGAGTTCTTTCTTCCTATTCTTTTCCCCCAAAATTGTAAAGGGGGGAAGAGCCCACTGAATCCCCCTTTTTAACTGTCCCCCTTCTCCATGGTCCCCAAAAAAAAAGCAGCTGACTTTTGATATTTTGATTTTAAAACCCACTAAAGGGGCCCCACTTGATTCAAAAATTTGAAAACCCCCCCTTTTACCCAGTTTGACCCTTTGGTGAATTCGGGAAAAAGCATCATGTAATCTGCAAAGCGCAAAAAATTAAACCTTTCCTTTTTCCCCCAAATTTTTTTCCCCCCAAAGATATCGGAAAAAGCCAAAAATATCTAAGGGAACTGGTTTTCCAGTGAAAATTTTTAAAATTGTAATGGGGAAAGGGGGAATCCTGTTTGTGTCCCTTTCTGTAGTCGAAATTGGATCTGGGGGGGAAAAAAGGAGGGCTTACTTTTTCCCTTTCGGTTGGGTTTCTTTTTAAAACCCTTTCATTTAAAAAAGGCCATAAATTTCCCTTGTAGGGTTCATTTTGGCCTAAACCTTATTTTGCCCCAAAAAAAAATTTTCCCCGTTGTAAAGGGCCTTTTCGGGGGCCCACGGCAAATTTGCGCGGGGCACCCTTTTTTGTCCTCCTTTCCTCCAAACTGTCCCCTTTTTACCGTAATACTGTTTTTAAATTTTTAACCCACCCCTGCCCTTTTCCTTTTATGAATCCATTTGGTTGTGACCCATAACTTGGGCAATACAGCTCCCTAGTTTTTTTGCCAAAAAAATTTGGGGGAATTTTTTAAATTATGACATTGTTTTAATGAAATTCGGCCTATGGAGCTAGGACAATCCGGGACCTTCCCCCTTGTGTAAAAAACCTTTGTAGGGGCTGTGTTTGCGAAAAAATTAAACCCTCTTTTTATCTAAGTTTCCCCTAAAACCCCGGGGAAAAGCCCCTTCCTATTTCGGGGCCCTAAAATTTTTGAAAAAAAAGCCCCCTTTAATGCCGTCTGGGGCCGGTGGTTTAAACTATTGGGGATAATTTTTTATCGTGGCCAAAACCATCCTCAGCAAAAAGGGGCCCAATTAAGGTAGCCCAAAGCCCCTCCTCTGAAAACCCGGGAAAATTTTTAACTTATTTAAAAAAGCTTTTTTTTGGGGCCGGGATTTGATACTGGGGCCCCCTAAAATTTTAGACCCTTTAGTACCCCTTTAAAAAACATTTGTTTTTTATTTGTTTTGGGTTGTATGTCGGGTTTCCCCCTGGGGCCTTGACCCCAAAATAAATTTTTTTGTTGTTTTTCTTTTTCCTTTGGGCCATTTTTGCAAAAAATTTTTCCCCTTAAAATTTTTTTAAAAAATTTTTAAAGAACGAAAAGGGAAATTGTCGTTTACTGTATATTTTTTTAAATTTTTTCCTGTTTTCCCCCCTTCAAACTCCTGCTTCGCCGTATCCCCCGGTTTACCCCTCCTCTTTCAAAGACCCTAAAAAAGCCATGAAAACTGCCCCGCAACCGCGGGATCATTTTTGGGAAACCGTTCCCTGGTCTGCTTTTTGATATGCCCTGTAAAAAGCTATTATTTTCCCCCCTCGGGGAAACCCTTTGCTGTGTCCCAAAAAAAAAAAAAAGGGGTTACCCCTATGTCCCGCTTTAAATTTTTTTTTTTTTCACGGGAACCCCTTCCCCAGCGTTTTCCCCGCTAATAAAAACCCCCTCCCCCCTTTAGGAAGAATTCTGGCAGTTTCAGGATATATGGTTTTAACCTTAGGGAATTTTCCCTGGAGTGTGGGGTTTGATTGGGGGGGTGGTCAGAGTTTAAAATTCTTGGATTTAGGTCTCCCCAAAATTTGCCCATCTTTTTCTTTTCATTTCTAAGGAAGAAGTAGTCTTATTTTTTGCCCCAGGAATTCTGCGGAGGGAAAAAAAAAGGTGAATTCCCCTTCCCCTTCCCGGGTTTCCTGCCCCAGCAACCCTTTAAAACCCCAGGTCCGAGTCCCCCCGGGGGAAAAATAAATCTCCCCCCCTTCCCCCCTTGGGAAATCCTTCCTCAGGTTGCCCTTTTTCCATATTTTCCCTTAAAAAACATGCCCCAAATTAAAAACCCCCTTTGCAATATTATTTGTGGCTCCCCTATTGGGGACAGTGTTTCCCAAATTTTTGGGAAAAAAGGCTTTGTCCTGCGTTGGGGTGCATAAAACTTATAAATGTTTAAACCCCCCTTGAGGGGGGGGCCCAAAGGAAAACGGGAGGATCCCCCCACTCTGAAAAAAAGGTTTGGGGGACACCACAGAAAATTGTGGGTTTTTTTTAAAAGGAAAAAGGGACCCCTCCTTTTTTGTTCTTTGCTGGGGCTCCCCCCTTTTCCCCCCAAACCCACATTTTTTTGCACCCTTGCCATATTTTCCGCATTCAGGTTTTTTTTCCCTGAGTAAAAACAGGCCCCCTTTGGGAGTTTCTGCAAGTGCCTTAGTCCCCTTCCTTTGCTTGTTAGGGGTTTTAAAAACCCCTTTAAATTGTTCCCAAAAATAAAATTTAAGGGTTAAATTTTTGCCCACCCCCCGTTTTTTCAATACCTGGTTTTTCCCTTGTATCGGGAAAAAACTCCCGTTCCCCCTTTCCCACCTGGGTGACCCCCTGGGGAAAAACCCCCCTTCTCCCCCTTTTGGCCCAATGATAATTTTAAAAACTTATCCATTTCCTTTTTTTAGTAGGCTAAAAATTTCCCCCCCCCCCACCTGAATTTAAAATCCCATCAGAAAAACCAAAAACCCGTAACTTAAAATTTTTGGGAATTCCTTTTTTTTCCCAAACCCATTGTGAGCAAACCAAATTTTAAAACCTTTTGGTAGATACTACCCCCCTCCCCCCTTTTCCTAGAGAACAAAAGAATTTTCAATCCCCCCCCCCCCAACCCCCCAACTCTATAAACCCAATTTAAAGCTTTTAAACCCGACTGGTGAAAAGTCCCCTTCCCTGGGGGAAATTTAGCAAAGGTTATATATTTTTTTCACGTTGCAGTAGCGGAGTCCCCGGGAAAGTAATCCCCTAGTTGGGAACAGCACTTGCCCCCTTTTTCCTTTTTCCCCTGGAGGGCCTTTCAGCCCTTTAAAACCCCAAAGCTTTTGAAGTTTGGGTTTTTTTGCGGAGCGGAGTTTATTTTGGCCCTGTTTGGGACAGTCTTGGAAAAGCTTTTACCCACCAAATTGTAGATTGTTTTTGAAGTAGTTTGTTCTCGTTCTCCGGAAAATTTGTACGTGGTGGGTTTTTCCCCGTTGCAAATGAAAAATCTTTAAATGCGGGAAACCAGTAGAGCGGAATCTTATCTTCCCTTGTGGTGGGAATCTGTGAAAGTTTCCCGGGGAGAATGCCTTTTTTTCAAACCCCCCTCCCCCGAAAAACCCTCAAAAAAAAAAGTTTTTTGGAGCTCTGGTATCATTTGGGGTGTTGCGTCCCCTTAAATGCACGGTTATGGCATTTTTGTCCGTAAAATTCTAGGAATTTAGCAATTACTTGTCGCGGTCTTTCCCTCTTTCGGGCCCCGGGGGGTAAACCTTCCCCCCTGCCTTTTTGCTCCTGGGGGAAAAGGAAACCCAAAATTGTGCGCTCCCCCAAAACCTTGCACAAATGCTAAAAATTAAAGGGGTTTTGGGGGAAAAACTCTGTCTCGCAGAGGGAAAAAACACCCTCTTTTTTTTTGGTATTGATTGGGCCCAACCCGATGACCCTTCAAGTTATTTCTCCTTGACCTGTTCTCCAGGTCCTTATTTCCCTCCATACCCTTTTTTTCCCCGGGGCCATTAGTACTTGATCTTTGAATAATGCATCTCTTTTTCATTTTCAACAATTGAATAGCTTTTTCTGCCTCATCGATTCTCGGGTCTTGCCAATTTTAAAAATCTGTTTGGGAGTTCCCGGGGGAGAGGAGGGGGACCGTGGGGGCCCAGCGGGGGCTTTTTTATTTTGGGCAAAAAAAAATTTGTGTACCCCCCCTGGCCAGTTTTTTTTTAATTTCCAATAGGGGGCCTTTCACTTTTTTACCCCCAAAACTCATAGGTACCCATTTGGAAGGACCCCCGGACATGCAAGTTTGGAGAAGGAAAGGCCCCGATGAAATTGGGGTTAAATTTGGCCCAGGAGTGGTATAATTTTCCAGCGGCCTGTAATTCCTTAGCTTTGCTTTATTATTTTTCCCCAATGATTGGGGGAAATTTTTTTTTCCATGAAATAATACCGGCAAGCGAACCCCCCGTGCCCCGTTTCTCCTGTGAAAAGGGGGATGGAAATAGATCCCTTGTAGTTTTCTTCTTTTTTTTCACCCCACCATTTTTAAAAAACAGAGTTTAAAGGGAAACGATTTGTAATTTAAAACTGTATCCAGTACCCCCGGACAAGCAAAATTTGAAAACCCCTGAACTGCCCTTAAAACCCAAAGTAGGGGCCAGGGTAAATTTATTTTTGAAATTTCAAACTGTCTCAGTAGAGGGAAAGGCCCCTGGAAAATTTAATGAAAAAGCCCTAAATTTAAATTTGCCCAAAAGCAAAGTAAAAGTGATCCCAGGAAATTTTATGTGTTTTTCCCCCACTGTTTCCAGCCCGGTGGGGGCTGTTTGGTTTTTTTGGTGAGAAACGGGGTCCCCTTTTAAACCCTTCGGAAAATATCGGGGCAGAGCGGGAAAAACAATCAAAAACCTTTCAGTTATGTTTCCAAAGTTAGCCTGCGGGTTTCAGGGGGCTGAAAAGGGCTCTTTGATCCTTTTTAATTATTCCCCCAAGCCCCCTCAGCCAAACGGGAAACGTTCTTTCTCAAATCACGTCCCTGTAGCACTGGGGGGAGTTTCCCAAAGGGGTTCCCTTCATGCTGTAGCCTCTCTGGGGTCTTGGGGCCCCCTGTCTCCCGGGGCAAGGGGTTTATTAACCAGCTTCAGATTATCCCAATTTTCTTTTGTTTTATTTCACTTTTTGGCATGTGGCCCCCCTGTGTCTTGTGAGGCCCCCTCCCCCTTCCCCCCCCCACTGTCCCCGGCCCCAGCTGTGCGTCTCTCCTTTTAAAACCTCATTCCTAAACCCCCGGCCCAGTCTTCAGCACCTCCTCGGCGCTGCTACCATCCCCCGACTACCTCTCTCGTGCGTGGCTGACTCTCTCCTCCTCAAGTCTCTCCTCCGCCCGGGCTGCCAAGGTGAGAGCACTTGCCGCGCTTCCTCTCCCTCAGTTCCACTTTCTCCTCTCCGTTACAGATCATGTCCCCTGCTGCTTTCTCCCTCTCCTCACCATCCAAGCTCCAGGGTCACTGATAAAGCTCTTCACCAGCCACTGACCGTTATTATTGCCCGGTTTTTGAGTTGGGTGAGCAGGAGCTCCTCACTGCCCCTCACATCCCGTTGGCGCCGAAACCGGAAGTGACCAAGTGTTTCTCTTTCCCCTCGATAAGTCCCCCCAAACTTTTTCCATATCGCTACTGTCACTGCCATAGTAGCCGTGTAAAATTGTGTCTGGTACTGCCCCTGTCTATAAACTAGATTTGCTAAGGCCTCATAGGAACCCATCAAAGCTGGCTCCAAGATCACCGCTGGGTTGTTACGGCTTGCCCCAATCCACCATCCCGCATATGTTAACTGGACAGCCACATGATAGATATAAAATGGGGCAGCGCCAGCCCTCCGTCCTCATGCAAGGCCTTCAGTGTGGATTTACCTATTCGAGGAATACCTCCGAGCCAGAGGAAGGACACAATCAATGCATCCAGAGCCTTAAAATGAGATTGCGGAATTAGAATGGGAGCAGCCCTGTATAAGTACAATAATTTTGGTAAAAGGACCATCTTAATAACATTTAATGAGCCCCACTAGCGATAGTGGCAGTGATTTCCAAGCTGTCAGTTTTTTAGTGATGTCTTGCATCATGAATGTCTGCACATCTCTGTGAATCTGGATACCAAGGTATCTGAACTGATTAGAGACCTCTAACTGACTTCTCGAGGATATTTCCTCCTGCTGAATAGGATCGACTGGAAATAACACCGACTTGGCCCAGTTCACTCTCAAACCCAAGAAAGCACCAAAGGAATCAACTAAGTCCAATAAAGCCTCCAACAAGCCTCTTGGATCCGCCAGGTATACCAATAAATCATCGGCATATAAAGACACCTTCTTCGTGATCCCCCTAATATTCCACCCTTCGATCTGAGAGTGATTATTTATGAGCAGTGATAGGGGTTCAATAGCTAGCACAAACAGCAGAGGGGATAAGGGACACCCCTGCCGAGTTCCCCTATTCAACTCAAAAGAGCAGGACAAATAACCATTCACCAGAACTTTGGCGGTCGGCTTCCAATAGAGAATCCAAAGCCATTGCAGGAACTCCGAAGGGAACCCTACTGCCCCCAGCACCACCCACATGAATCTCCATTCTATTGAGTCGAACGCTTTTTTGTTGTGAAGTGCCGCAATCACCCTATGGCCGGAGTTATCATGGACTATCTGCAAGTTGGTATATAGCCTTCTTAGATTGATATCAGTGGACTTCCCTGGCATGAAACCTGACTGATCCACCCCAACAATTGACAGAATGATAGAATTAAGCCTCATCGCAAGCACCTTCGCCAGGATCTTTACATCGATGTTAATAAGAGAAACGGGTCGATATGACTGAAATAACTCCGGTGGCTTGCCCTGCTTGTGAATCACCATAATGGTAGCCTCATATTGAGATTGGGGCAAATGTCCAGCCTCAAAAGCCGCCCTATATACCCCCTCCAGTCTGGGACTCACCTCCTCACCAAATAACTTATACCACTCCACAGGGATGCCATCTGGGCCCGGGGCCTTGCCTGTGGCCATCTGCCCTATCGCTCTACTGATTTCCTCCTCCGAAATTGGGGCCGCTAGAGCCTCCTTTCCCTCCACAGATATTGTTGGAAGGGAGAGTGACCCAAGAAAGCCCAAAATATCGGAGTCCGAACGCTGTAGTTTAGAAGCATACAATGTCCTATAGTACTGTGCAAATTGCTCCGCTATATCTCTAGGGTTGGTCACCATCTCCCCCCTTGAGTCGCAAATCCCTGCCACATTCGTTTTCGGTGTCTCCATTTTTACCAAAAAGGCAACAGCTCGTCCATTCTTGTCTCCCTCAGTAAATACCATGTGCCTCTGCGACAAGAGCCTCTTCTGAGTGTATTGAGTAAGAAGCAAATTATATTCCCTCTGTACCTCTTCCATCTTTCCCTTGTTCTCCTCGTCTGGCAGCCTACTATAGTCAGCATCTACCTGGGCCAACCTCACCTCCAGAGTTCCACTGCGTTTATTAAGAATTGTCCTATGAGTGGAGATGGGCTGGATAAGAGTCCCCCTGGACACAGCTTTAAAAGCATCCCATTCCGTCAAGGAGTCTGAATTAGCCTCATTAAATTCCCAGTAACTATTAATGCTTTCTCTGCAACTGTCCTCAACCCTTGGGACCTGGAGCCACTTGGGGTTCAAACGCCACCATCTGACTGCTCCCTCAATTGGCTGAGTCACCCTAACCAACAGAGGGGCATGGTCTGAGATTCTCCTAGGCAGGTATTTCGCATTGGTCACCTGTGAGAGCATATCTGGTGTGCAAACACTAGGTCAATATGGCAGAGTGATCCAATAGTCGCCGAATAGCAGGAGAACTGCCTGTCAGCCGGGTATCTCCATCTCCAGACTTCCGTAAGCCCACAGGAGTCAGTCCATGCCCCCAGGACAGGGTCATGTGACGTTCTGGGGTGTAATCTATCTAGGTCCCAACTTAGCGTTGCATTAAAGTCTCCTAGTAATAAACCCCGGGTGGTAGGGTAAAGTTCCAGTAAAGCCGAAATTTGGTCCAAAACTGACCTGGAAAAGGGTGGCGGGATATATACCCCACCGACAATGTATTTGTGCCTGTGGATTTGTACCTTCATGACAATGTACCTACCAGCCGGGTCAATATGCATCGGTGATAACTGAAATGGAAACCAAAATTGAGACCTCTCTTGTATAATTTAAATAAACTGCATGGTAGCCACTACCAATCCATGGTCTCTTCAAGGCCATAACCTTTTGACCTCTCAAATGAGTTTCCTGTAATATGAGTATATCAGGATGATGAGGCCGGAGAAAATTAAAGACCAGGGCCCTTTAAATTTTACACTTCAGTCCCCTGACATTCCAGGATATTAATTTAAAAGTCGCCATTTTGAAAACTCCAAGGGATACCTTCCAGAACTTGTATGAGACCCAAGTGGTGGGACATCATTCACACCATTCACACCAACAAACACACCTGTAACAATAACAGCAACAACCTTAAACATCCAATAACCCCCTCCCACTTGCCCACACCACCCCAAAATGGTTGAGCTTTGTGTGAATCCCTGAACCAATAGAGAAACAGTTCAACTCCTCGCCCCCACAGGGAGAGCACCTGCACCTAAACCTATGATAGCTCATCCCCGGAACCCTGCAAGGGGGATAGAGCTACAATTCCCCCGTAAAGAGGGAGCAAGTAACTAACAGTCCCGCTCCATTGCTTCAGCGTAATGATTTCGATTAACACCCAATAACTAAGACATCTGACCTCCAGGAGGTCAACAGCCCCAACCAACCAAAATTAGGCCAGACTATAATATATCCGAACCAAATGTCCAGCTATAATGATACATCAATCAGCGTCTCCTGTCTCTGCGTCTATTCAACCAATCATTCGCCTCCTCAGGAGAAGTAAAGAACAGAGTCTTATCCTGGTCTTGCACCCTCAGACGCGTGGGGTACAGCATCACATATTTCAAGCCTAGTTCGCGGAGGTAATTCCTTACAGATGTGAAGTACCGTCTTTTCTTTTGGACTTCCGTTGTATAATCCGGGTAAAACGACAGTCTTGTGTTTTCATACTTAATTTCACCTTTTTTTCTTGCGGCCGCCAAGATAGCATCGCGGTCACGGTAACTCATCACTTTCATAATAAACGGGCGTGCAGGAGATCCTGCTGGCAGTGGCCTGGTGGGGATTCTGTGGACCCTCTCAATCACAAAGCAGGAGGAAAGAGAAATCGGGTCAAGCAATTGACGTATAAGGCTTTCCGTGAATTTTTCTGGCTCATCACCTTCCACCCTCTCTGGGAGACCTAGAATTCGCACGTTGTTTCTACGGCTGCGGTTTCGGCGTCTTCCACTCTGTCTTGGAGAATTTTAATCTGTTGCTGCGTTATGGTGGTAGCACGCTCCTGGGACGCAGTAATGTCTTCAACCGCTCAGCCTCCATTGTTCTCTCTCTCTCCCTATCCATGTCTGCCCGTATACGATTTAAGTCAGCCTGCAGATAATCGATTTTAACTGTCAGAGCAGTCTGACATGCTGCAATAGCTGCCACTATCTTGTCAGTATCTAGCGCAACTTGAGATGATGCACCGCCAGGCTTCCCCTCCTCAGTTTGACTCATGGCATCCACCACCTGGGTTTTTGCTGTAGGCGCCAGGGATGGCCCGGTTTTCCGGCCCATATAAACACCACTACTGCTGAATTCAATAGGGGCACCGGTTAAGAACTTTTCAGGGAGAGAGTATAGCAGCTTTAAGTCCCCGTGTCCCCTCAATGCCAGGAGAGTCTTTATATGAGTAATTCGAATGTCTCTTAGGGCCCAATTTCCCTCCACTTTAGAGCAACAAGTCCCGCACTTTATGCTTCCTTCAGCTTTGATTCGGTCTTATTAAG
This sequence comes from Phyllomedusa bahiana, assembly GCA_025379985.1. Taxonomy (NCBI): domain Eukaryota; kingdom Metazoa; phylum Chordata; class Amphibia; order Anura; family Hylidae; genus Phyllomedusa; species Phyllomedusa bahiana. The sequence goes on along the minus strand of JAODAL010021171.1, from coordinate 39,379 downwards.
TCCCATCGGCCAGTTCCTGCACTGTTCTGGCCTCTTATGCAGTTCAGTATGAGACACCGGTACCTGTATCTTTTTTTTTTTTTTTCCCTCAGTGTGACCTTCTGAGCTTGTGTGCACACAGCCCTGGCAGCAGGATAGGGAAGGTAAGATGGTCTCTGTCTCACCAAAGTGCCTGGGATCCTCACCGGCCGTTCAGCCCCAAACACCTCTTCGGAGCCTCTCTTCTCAGAGCCACTGCCTGCCAGGGGTCTTCAGCCGCACCTTAGCAGATTTTGGAGTTAGTTGGGGCCCAATGTGGGTGATAAAAGCAGGATACTTTCAGGATTCTGCTGGAGCTCTCTCTCTCAGTGCTTCCTCACACCATGCGTGCAGGCCACGCCCCCCAACTTGGTTATCCTTAAGCCACTTTGTTAGCAGTTTGGCATTATGTTTCGGGTCATTGTCCATTTGGAAGACCCATTTCCACCCAAGCTTTAACTTCCTGGCTGGTGTCTTGAGATGTTGATTCAGTATTGCTACATATTCTTCTTTTCTCATGATGCCATCTATTTTATGAAGTGCACCAGTCCCTCCTCCAGCAAAACAACCCCACAACATATTGCTGCCACCCCCATGTTTCACACTTGGGATGGTGTTCTTAGGCTTCTAAGCTTCTCCCTTTTTCCTCCTAACAAATGATGGTCATTATGGCCAAACAGTTCAATTTGAATTTCATCAGACCATAGGACATGTCTCCAAAAATGTAGGCCTTTGTTCCGGTCTGCATTTGCAAAACATTAATCTAGCTATTACAGTGAAGGAAATAGTTATTTGATCCCTTGCTGATTGTGTAAGTTTGCCCGCTGAAAAAGACATGAATAGTCTATAATTTTAAGTGTAGGTTAATTTTAACATTGAGAGATAGAATATTCAAAATAAAATTCAGAAAATCACCTTGTATAAATTATATAAATTTATTTGCATGTTGCTGAGAGAAATAAGTATTATGGCTCCTACAGACCAGTTAGACGCTCCTAATCAACTCATTACCTAAAGACAGCTGTCTTAAATAGTCTCCTTTATAAAAGACTTCTGTCCACAGATTCAATTAATCAGTCAGATTTTAGCCTCTACAACAGGGGTCCTCAAACTTTTTAAACCGGGGGTCAGTTCACGGTCTCTCAGACCATTGGAGGGCCGAATATAGTTTAAAAAAAAGTTTTACTTTGTGGGTTGATACAATTACAGTGATACCCAATTTATTATTGGCCCAGCAGGTATAGGTAGATTTAGGTCCCCCAGCAGGTATAGGTAGATTTAGGTGGCCCAGCAGGTATAGGTAGATTTAGGTGGCCCAGCAGGTATAGGTAGATTTAGGTGGCCCAGCAGGTATAGGTAGATTTAGGTCCCCCAGCAGGTATAGGTAGATTTAGGTCCCCCAGCAGGTATAGGTAGATTTAGGTCCCCCAGCAGGTATAGGTAGATTTAGGTGGCCCAGCAGGTATAGGTAGATTTAGGTGGCCCAGCAGGTATAGGTAGATTTAGGTCCCCCAGCAGATATAGGTAGATTTAGGTGGCCCAGCAGGTATAGGTAGATTTAGGTGGCCCAGCAGGTATAGGTAGATTTAGGTGGCCCAGCAGGTATAGGTAGATTTAGGTGGCCCAGCAGGTATAGGTAGATTTAGGTGGCCCAGCAGATATAGGTATATTTAGGTGGCCCAGCAGGTATAGGTAGATTTAGGTGGCCCAGCAGGTATAGGTAGATTTAGGTGGCCCAGCAGGTGTAGGTAGAATTAGGTGGCCCAGCAGGTGTAGGTAGATTTAGGTGGCCCGGCAGGTGTAGGTAGATTTATGTCCCCCAGCAGGTTATAGGTAGATTTAGGTGGCCCAGCAGGTGACAAGTGATGTGAGGCATCGCAAGCAGAGCAACAGCAGGGGCCAGCTTATAGAGCTCGCACCAGTGACTCAGAGGACTGCGGCTCTGCCGCTGCCACCACCGATGTCTTGCTAAATGACAGCGATCGGCAGCAGCGGCAGATGGCAGCAGCGGGCCGGATAAAAGTCCTCGGCGTGCCGTAGTTTGAGGACCCATACTCTACACCATGGGTAAGACCAAAGAGATTTCTAAGGATGCCAGGGACAAGAACATAGACCTGCACAAAGCTGGAATGGGCTACAAAACCGTAAGTAAGACGCTGGGTGAGAGGAGACAATTTGGTGCAATAGTAAGTTAATGGTTCGGGGTTTTTGCTGGACCCTGAAGCGATGATATTAAACCCCACGCCGGGGAGGGAGTCAAAGTGCCCCGGTATTCACCAGAGCCCCCCGCAAAGGGGGTGGACTTGTGCGCCGTGAGATACCAGGTCACTACCCTATGTGACTTGCTTTTGCTTTTAATCAGAAGCGTAGTTGGGGACAGGCAGGGGGTCCGGAAAAGCAGCGAGGTTGGGGCAGGACGGGCAGCGGTCGGGGCAGGCGGCAAACAGGCAGGTCAGGAAACTACAAAAAAGGGACGGGTACACGGGTAATCAATAGGGAAACTCCAAATCACCTAGACAAACTCCAAACCCAACAATCTGGCAGAGAGTGCGGGGGGCTGTACAATATATAGGACCAGCGGCCAGCAATTAGCAAATTGCCGGGCGCATGGCCTTTAAATCGGACCACCCTCGCGCGCGGCCCTAAGAGCGGGTACGCGCGGGACCCGGGCAAGGACAGGGTGGGAGCACAGGGCTGGACAGGTATTTAGAAAGGGCCTGGAGCAGGGGGATGATAGCGGGGGGCAACGGCACCCACGCCGGACCCCTTGCGAGCAGGGGGGGCGGCTGCGGGGGGCAACGGCACTCGCGCCAGCCCCCATGACAGTACCCCCCCTTTAAGTCTCCCCCTCTTTTTAAAAGGGAATTTGGAGGGAGGTCAGAAGACAGTTTGGGCCCTCGGGTTCCCCAAAACGAACCTCCCCCCGGCCCCCGAACCCCTTTCCCAGCAATAAGAAAGAACCGTTCCCCCTCCTTTTTCTCAGCCGCCCCTCCCTGACCTCAAAGGGAAAATAGAGTTGGCCACAGGAAAGGGAAACAGATCCCGAGGAAGCGGTTCACACCCCGGTTTGAGGGGGAAACATGGAAGGCGTTCGGGGGATTCGCAATAGGAGGCAAGGGAGCTTGTAGGGACACCGGGTTTAGTTTGCAGCAGAACAACAAAAGGGCCAAAAAAAATTTTAGGGCCTAACTTATAACGGGGCACCTTGAAACGAATTTTATTTAGCGGCACCAAACTTGTCACCGGTTTTAAATGGGGCGGAGACTACGGGTACTTCGGCCTGGATTTGGGCGGCGGAGGCCCCCGTAGAAGGGCCGTCGTTTGTGACTTGCCCCTTGATGTCACTACTTGGGATCCATGGCAGGAACGTGGCCGGGTAGCCAGGGGAGAGGCGGGCGGGGATGACCCCAAACAAAAAAAAAGGGAGAGGCCCCAGGGACCCGAGTCAAAAAAATTTAATGAAATTCCCCCAAAGGGGAGGAGGTTCAGACAGTTTTTCCGACGGCCCGGACAAAATGTCTGGGTGGTCCCTAAAACTTGGTTGACCCTCTCTACCTGCCCGTTCTTTTTGAGGGGATCCCGACGAAAAGTCTACTGAAAACTGCAACTGACCACATAGACCCCCCAGATTTTGGACACAAAAGGGGACCCCCCTACCCGAAATGATAAGCAATGGGGCCATGTGCCGAAAAAGGGGGGGAAAAGAAGTGCGGGGCCGCTGGGGGCAGAAGGAACCCCGGGCAGAGGAACAAAGTGACCATTTTTGAAAATCAAGCCCACCACCCAATGCCCGTGTTTTTCCCGAAGAGGGCCGGGGGGTCAAATAACAAAGTCATGCAAAATGGGGCCAAGGTCTTGAGGGACCCGGAGCGGCTGAAGCAGACCTGCGGTCTGAGGAGGGACCCCTTTTTTGGGCACAGGAGGTACAACCAAGGGCAAAGTCTTAACATCTTTACGAGGGTGGGCCCCAATATAACGAGAGTTAATTGAGGGACTTGTGGACTCCGGATGCCAGCTGTTCGTGAGGATTTTCCCCACTTCAGGATTAGGTCGCATGGAAGGGTACGAAGGTTTCCCCGGGGTAGTGTTGAAGATCCCCGGGGGTGGTTTTAAAAAAACGTTCTGGAGGAATAATGTGCTGCAGAAGGGGGCTCTGCCCCCCGGTTTTCCCAGGATCTTAGAGAGGGCATCCGCCCTGACTTCTTCTTTCTGGCCCAAATGCAGGAGGAAATCAAAGGGGGAGAAAAAGAGCGACACCCCGGCTTGTCGGGGATTCAACTTGACGGAAAATGGGGATAAAAGGGGATTTTTGTGATTGGTGAAGATCGGTGAAGATCTCGTGGGATGGCGAGCCCCCCAGCAAGTGGCCCCTTCTTTAAGGCTAACTTTGGCCAAAAGTTCTATCACCGATGTGTAGTTTGTTGGCTGTGTGAAGGTCCTAGAAAGAAACCCCAATAGCATCTCCCCGAAGAGGACTTCTGAAGGGGGACAGCGCCAGCACCACAGAGGAGGGTCCACTTCTGGACAAAAATAACGGGTGAGACAGAACAGGAGCCGAAGCAAAGTGCTTAAAAACATCAAGCCCCTTTTGGGCTTCTGGAGGCCGGTTTGGGGTTAGCATTCTTCTTCGTAAAGGGCCCCCCACGGGGTGGCCCCTCTGGGTATTAAAGGGCCCTCTTCCATACGTCGCCTTTACGGATACGAATAAGTTGATGCTCCGCGTAAAATCCCAACTTGGAAAAAAAAATTTTGCGCCAGCAGGCGATCAAACAGTTCCGAATTCAGAGGCAGGGGGGTCTATTTTTTATGGGGGTTTTATTGAGTCCCCGAGTTCCTCTTTGTTTTTTTCCGAGGCAAAGAGGACTTGGCATAAAGCCTTTAGGAGATTCTCCTGAAAATAATCCGACATCGCCTTGGTCCTTTGGGGGAGAAAAAGGGTAGACTCGCCTCGGGGGGGAGTCTACTGGGTTGAAAGGGCAAAAGGACAGTTTGACGGGGGGTGGGAGGAAAGGTTTTCGGCTGTCTTTCGGAAAAGACGCGGGTAGATCCTGGTAAGGAGTGGGCAGACCCGGCAGAGGCTTCGTGGGCTTTACAGAGGGGACCATAGAGCAGGAGGAGTACGGGGAAAGGCATCGGAGTGGCACGGGGGGACCCCAACGATAACTCGCCTTTTTTCCAGTTAGGGTCGGAGCATGCCTTGAAACCCAAGGAAAGCCCGGGGGGATTCAGAAGAGGAGCGGGGCAGAACGAGAATTTTCGGTCTCTTTGTGTAGCCCCTTCTGCAAGGGGGGGGGGCCCCAGTGAGAACAAAAGCTCCTTGGGATTCCCACTACAGAGGAGAAACATGGGTTCTCAAAGGGGTCACGGGGGGGTTTGGACCCAGCGCGGGGGGTTTTTTCCCCGCAGCGCCGGGGGGGAAAATTGGTTGGTAGCTTAGGGGGGGGCCGTAGGGGTTTTTTAGTGGGGAGGGTTTTTTAAATTTTCCCCCCCCTTTTTTTTAAAAAAAATGCTTGGGAGTTTTGAGCGTTTTCCCGCTGGGTCAATGAGCCCTTTGACCTGCATGGGTTTGTCCTTAGGAAGGTTCTGCTCATGGCCCCAAGCTGGGCAAAAACGGGCTCTGTGGGCGACGGCCTTCGTGACGTCCCCGGGGCTCAGGCAAATGTACCCTGGGGGAATCCATGCCAATTTTATGTAATGGTTCGGTGGATTCCTGACCACCGCAACGATGATAGTTAAGCCACCCAGGGGGCGGAGTCTAAGTAGCCCCGGTATTCACCAGACCCGCCCCCAAAGCGGGGTGGAGTGCTGCGGCGTGAGGCTACCAGGTCGCTCCCTGAATGACTTGTTGCATGGCGGCCATGGTAATGGTGGTACAGAGACGTAACTAAAAGGTAGTCGGGGACAGGCAGGGGACAGGACGGGGCGGCAGAGGTTTGGGGGTCAGAGACGGCAACGGTCAGGGCAGGCGGGGAAAAGGCAAGGCAGAAAAAGTAGCGGAACGGATGGTCAAGGGTAACAATACGGAACTCCAAAACCTCCTAGACAAACTAATACACCCCCAATCTGGCAGGAATGCAGGGGGGGGTTATAATATTGTACCCGCGGCCGGCAAATTTGCAAAATTTCCGGCGCATGGCCCTTTTTAAAACAACCACCGTCGCGCCACGGCCGGCCAAGGAAAAAGTTGGAGCCAGGGGGTAAGTAACTGGCATGGAGCAGGGGGGGTGGTCGCGGGGGGCCGGGGCATCCCCGGCGGACCCCCCGCGGGCCGGGGGCAGCCCGGGGCGACGGCACCACGCCGGACCCCTTCAGCGGGGGGCGGCCACAGGGGGGAAAAGCACCCCCCACCGACCTCATGACAGTAAGAAAATGGAAAAAATACAAAATATGTCAATGACATCGATTGGGGCACAGCAAAATCTCCCTCCTGGGGGTATCCTTGATTGAGAAGGGGGAAGATAGGACTAAAACTACAGGGGGGAAATTTCTAATGATTTCAAGGCGCTGGGGCCCAAAATCACCAAAAAACCATTGGGACCATTACGCGTAATGTTTAAAATACTGCAGTGCCCACAAGGGCCCTGTCAAGAAAAGGGCCCTGTGCAGGTCCGTCTGAAGTTTGCCAATGAACACCTGGATGATTCTGTGAGTGATTGGGAGAAGGTGCTGTGGTCAGATTAGACAAAAACTGAGCTCTTTGGCATTAACTTAACTAGCCGTGTTTGTAGGAAGAGAAATGATGCCTATGACCCAAAGAACACTGTCCCCACTGTTAAGCATGGGTGAAACATTATGTTTTGGGGGTGTTTCTCTGCTAAGGGCACAGGACTACTTCAACACATCAATGGGAGAATGGACGGAGCCATGTCCCATAAAATCCTGAGTGACAACCTCCTTCCCTCCGCCAGGACATTAAAAATAGGTCGTGGCTGGGTCTTCCAGCAAGACAATGACCCAAAACATACAGCCAAGGTAACAAAGCAGTGGCTCAAAAAGAAGCACATTAAGGTCATGGAGTGGTCTAGCCAGTCTCCAGACCTTAATCTCATAGAAAACTTATGGAGGGAGTTGAAGCTCCAAGCGACAGCCTCAAAATCTTAATGATTTAGAGATCATCTGCAAAGAGGAGTGGACCAAAATTCCTCCTGACATGTGCGCAAACCTCATCATCAACTACTAAAAACATCTGACTGCTGCGCTTGCCAACAAAGGGTTTTGCCACCAAGTATTAAGTCTTGTTTGCCAGAGGGATCAAATACAGATCAAATATAACATTATTTGTTCTGTATGGTGAAGAACATAGAAAAAAACTAACTTCAAAAGTTGTCTTTTTTTTTTTTGGTCACTTCACCTCTCTAGAAACTTGGAATACAAAGTAAGCAAAAAGTTTAATGTGTCCAAAACTGAAACCAATAAAGATGACACTATAGCCTATGAAAAATGAGCCCTCACACAGCTCTATAGATGGAGAAATTAAAAAGTTATTGGTCTTGGGGGCTTACGTGCATGGAGTGAGGAAGTGTGTGAAGTGAGCTCCTGCACAAATCCTGGATTAATTCTGATTTACTGACCCAAGAGAGACCCTGAATGCTTCCACAGGCAGGGAGACGGTGTCAGCAAAGCTCCCTTGAGAATACAGACTGCGTCCTGCAGCACTTATACACTATTTCAGTGCCTTGCAAAGAGACACTTTCGGCCTAACCTTCTGGAGGGAACAGCGGCCATCTTACCTGCTGTCACGAGTAGCGCCCGCACCGCTGGGTGCGGGCGCACTCGTGTCTCTGCGCCCCTTCTGGCCTACGGTCCGTAAGTAGGTCCGCGGGCGTACTCGCTCCCTCGGGCGCAGTCACTCACTGCACCTCGTTTCCGCCGCCCCGCTTCTGACTGTCCTTTGGGAGCGCAAGCGCCGACTGTGTCAGATTTAAAGGGACAGTGCGCCGGTGATTGGGTTTGCCGGCTGCTGACCATATATAAGGGCTACACCCCCTGAACTGCCTGGCCGCGTTCATAGTGCCCTTACCCTATGCGAGGAAGCCCTTTCTGTGTTCCGGTTACCGTACCTGTGTACCAGTACCTCCGGCTTACGTTCTCCGACCACGATCCTTCGCTGCCTGCCCTGACCTTCTGGCCCGTCCCCGACTACGAGTTTGCCCATCGATTCTGCTCTAGGCTGCACCTCGGCTACCACCGCAAGCAAGTCACATCAGGGGTAGCGACCTGGTGAATCCCGCCGCAGCAAGTCCATCCCGCTTTGTGGCGGGCTCTGGTGAAAACCGGGACTCACTTAGACTCCGCTCCCTTGCGGCGGCCCAGTGGATCCATTACCTTGGTTCGTTACACCTGCCCCATATGTCAGTAGCCTCAGCACACAGCACGTGGTGAGAGGAGACTCCGATCCAGCTCCAAATCACCTACTGGCAAGTGTGTGAGACCCAGGTGGTGACGGGACGTGTGGTGGTCCCACAGACGGCACTAACAAGAGAGTGAGGGAGGGAATAGTAAAAGGGACTGGGTTGCTCTGGCAGATACAGCGCTTCAAAATGCCTGACTTTATACAACCTTAGACCCCTTCCCACACAAGGTACCCTCAGAGATTGCTCTGCTCCTGCACTGTGTGTCAGGGTGTGCAGACACCCACAGGTGCTGTTTTTGAGAGGACCCTGCCTCCCTATATCCTACACAAACTGCCTGTCTGGGCGTTTGTTGAAAGTTTGTGGCTCTGGGCAAAAGACTTCTCATACCAATCACACGCAAGAAATTCCGTGGTAATTACCGCATATATATATATGGGTCACAGAACTGGTGCAACACCTTCCCCAGCTGCGACATCCTCAAAGGTGGATGAAATGAGCCAAACAGAAGGAGAGGCTGCAACATCTAGTTCTATGCTAGACACTGATAAGATAACGGCAGCCATCGCCTCATGCCAATCTGCCCTGACAGTCAAAATAGACCATATTCAGTCTGATTTAAACCACCTGCGTGCAGACATCGACAAGGTCTGCGATAGAACAGCAGAGGCAGAGCACAGAATTGGGGCGGTAGAGGATACCTCTGTAACTTTGGAGTGTGCAACTAGCACTATGCAGCAGCAAATAAAGATTTTGCAGGACAGGGTTGAAGATGCGGAAAACCGCAGCCACAGAAATAACGTCCGTGTATTTGGTCTCCCGTAGAGAGTAGAGGGAGACAAGCCGGAGATCTTTATTGAGAACCTGATCTGTCAAATACTAGATCTGATAACCTTATCTTCCTGCTTTGTCATGGGCGCACAGAATCCCCACCAGACCTCTGCCACCGGGGGCCCTACGAGACCTCTCTTTATGAACTACCGGGACCGTGACGCGATCCTGGCAGCTGCATGGAAAAAGGGGAGATAAAATTTGAAAACACTAGACTATCCTTTTATCTGGACTATACCACGGAGGTCCAGAAGAAAAGACGATAGTTTGCGCCGGTCAGAAACCGTCTATGAAATCTTGGATTGAAGTATTCCATGTTATAGCCAACATGTCTGAGAGTTCAGGATCAAGACAAGACTGTGTTCTTTACCACGCCTGAGGATGCCAATTATTGGTTAGACTGACGTCAAGATAGGAGACGCTGACTCATTTTACGGTTCTTTTTTGTTCACCTTTGTTTTAATTTAGTATTGATGAGGTCCTGGGTATGCATATGTTCCTATTTCTTGAAGGCTGCAGGTGCAGATGATCCTCAGGGAGGTGGGAGAGAGAGTGGAAGCCAAAAAATGGTTGTCATGTCCCACGACTTCATGGTTCATAATCAGTATTGTAATTTCTATTACTGCTTTGCATTATCTTAAGTTTGTCCCTCTCATCTTCCTGTATGTAGTGCTCTGAGGTATTCAGTCCTCCCTTCTCCTAGCATTCTTATTTTCGGGTCTCAGGTCAAGCACTGTATTTCTCATCCTCTGCACCTAGAATCTGTAAGTATCTCTTTTACCTACTACTTTGGTGTGTAAACTACAAGTTCAGTGGAATAAACTCCTGTATGCTTCTTCATACACGCCGGGGAGCAGTTGAGTTGACACTGTCTGACAGATTTTTTTATTTTCATTGAACAACGTTAAGTTCTTACAGTTTCATACAGGATTTCATTACCACATGGCCTGATGAATTTCTACACTTGCTGTCAGATATATGGAGTCAGAATAGTGAAAAAGTATGGTTATAGAAAACACAGATAAGCTCACAACTTTAGCGAGTATTACACATCATACAGCTGCCTAGTTGTTGTTACAGTGAAAGCAAAGCATCAGTCTGCCAGTGTGCATAGCAGCTTCTGCTCAAATACAGCTTCGGGGAGGATCTTTGCAAGATCATCCTATTCCACCATCTTATATTTGTCTGTGTTACATCATGGCTGCAGGCAGCCCACTCCTACAGTGACAGCTAGAGCTGCAAGATGCTAGGACTCCTATTCCACAACCTAGTTAGAGAGCAAACGTCTAACTCACCTACATGAAAGTCAGAGAGAATCTGAAAGCATATAAAAAGTGAAATACTTTTTGAAGCTACTGCATCCAATGGGATAAATGTTAGTACATCTCACATCTAACAGTGTGGTATTGCAATGAAAACCATAGAGGAGATATCACTAGGAACAACTTCTGCAATGTTCATGAACACTATACAATTCACAAGTTCGAATACTGTGATGTTTTACAGAAGCTTAATACCCAGATTCTTACAGAAGTGTCAGCTTCCCAGCGCCTTAATATTGAACGTGATGAAAACCTGATTTTAGTCCAAATTAATGTCAAGAACAAGAACCACACAACTGCAGGAAACATCACCTATTGTTTCCAAATCTACTAAGCATCCAAAGATCATCTAAGTCCACATCTTCCAGATATTCTGCACGCTCAGTGAACAGCTCTAAGAGACGTGCCGAAGCTGAGGCTTTCTAGAATACAGGCACGAGTTTTGCACAGAAAGAGCAGCTATGGACGCAGAGAACGCAGCTATGGAAGCAGAAACGCTCAGATAAAGGGATAGAGCTATGGAAGCAGAGAAGCACAGAAAAGGGCCAGCTATTGAAGCAGAGTCGCAGGCTATGGAGCAGGTAAACAGCATGAAAGAGCCGAGATGGCAATCAGAGAAAATTTTGATACATTGCCAACCGCCATGGGCAAGTTAAGGTTCTTGAACAAAGCTTGCTCAGTGGAAGGTGAAGGAAGCAGCTCAGCTAAGTTCAGTAGCGGTAGAAGGACCCTAGTTAAGCGCACAAGAGACTATGTGCTAAGCCAAACAGCGAATCTATGATGCCACCAACATTCTGACAGTTAGATTTTCCTTCCAGTGCAAACTCCAAAGCACAGTCTTCTGCAGATCCTGCAATCCGCTGAGGTCAGTACAGTCTACATCCATGCTGCATCCTGTATCATCCTTTCACACATCTCAATGCACCAATGCCATACACCTCTGCAAACTCAATACAAAGATATCAAGGTCCAAACCCAATATGCTCAGCAAGTTTCAGCCCTGACACCATTGCCGATCAGCTTACATAAAACGGAATGTAAACTGCTCTTACAATGAAATGTTATGCGCTCATTGTCCCTATGTCTCTTAATTCAGGACTTCCACTAACAACATGATCAGCATACTCAGCCTACCTTATGCTCGAAGTCAGAAAGGTCAGGAATGTCAGCGTTTGCAAGGTTCATGGTCCGCCGTGATTTACTAAAACAGGCTCACAGGTTTGATGTCCGGCCTAGAGAACTACAGATCCTGGAAACTGTGCCTTTGAAATCAGCAAATGATGATATTGCGATCCGCTGCAGAAGAACTGGACTGCTATCTCAGATGGCTCGGCGCCGTCCACAGACGTGTCAAGTGATCAGAGCTGTTCATTTTGCTGAATCCGGTGGCCGGTTCTTGTAGCTGCTTGGGAGAGACTAGAACGGAGCTATGGCAAGTTCCTGAAGCCATAGAGTATGCTCTGTTTACCACGGCTTCAAAGTTTCCCAAAAAATTGGCAGGACAATGAGAAATTCCAAGAACTAGTGATTCTATCTTTGAGCTTCAGTTGCCAAGCAGACACTTCACTAACTGGCCTCGTTACCTGGACCTGATCTAGCTGGGGCTCTAAACCCAATAGTTTCCAAACTGCCATACAATATTCAAGAAAGTGGACAAGGGACTCGGGGCATGATACAAAAGGGAAAGTACACGTTTCTTTCCTCCCCTTCTCCTACTTCTGTGAGTTTAAAGAACATTGCAGGAGTCAAGAATGAAGTTCTTATCAGTGAGTTGGCGGTCCTAATTTCTCCTCCTAAGTATGACAGTCCACGCTCTATACAGGAATCGTTAGAGGACCAGTATCAGTAAAAAAGATGACGTTCTTCCTGCACCTACATATTTCCGAAGAAGAGGAGTGCATCAAGGTGAGGAAAATTGAAAACCAGAAATCGTCTATTGCCATATTAACAGAAAACCACATCTCTCAAGGCAATTGCATCGGCCTTCAGAAGAAACCGCTATCAGGAAACGCAAAGAGCTTTTGACAAAATTTGGGATATGTTACAAAGTTGTGCTTTCACAGAACATCTTTGCTAAAGATTGTACAGCTGTTATTAAGTGCATTGAATTGTGAACAGTTGTTGGACCATGTGCAAGCACTTCATCCATCTCAAGTACAGCATGGAGCCATCCTCCCAGTTCACCGCCAGTGGCAACGCATTGCGGGGAGAAATTGGAACCAAACTGTAAATGCCTCACCCCGTATCTTCCTCGTGCACAGCTGTTTGTGGGTGTAGGTCTCTATGACAAGTCGTTTGCAAAGATATGTCTTGGTCAACGTAATATCTCAAGATATCCGAAAGAGTTTCCTAAAGGTATATGCCGAAATTGGAGATTCAAAGCAAGATCACTTGCAAGATCTGAACTCTTTGATTGTTCAAGAATCTTGAGGGCAGATCCTCACCTTACACTTTAGGGTACCTGCAGTGGCGTCACAGAGGTCTCTGGAACGAAGAGCCAAGCGGATCATGGTAGCTTACTGGACAACAAGGTTCTGGATACCTTACATAACACTTGTAGGCAATGCAACCACAATACCGTCTAACAGAGAGGAAATTCCTAGCCATAGTGGCTCTTCATATACTCATTCTTAAGGCTATAGTCACTGAAATACCTGCTCTTGACAGAAGCAAACTTCCCTATTCTGCTCGGCAGATGACTTTCCGGGTACACCTGGTACTGCAGCAAATCAATGGTCTCATGAGATTGTCCATTTGCTACGCCTTGATCTAGGCTGGGTGAAGATCATAGGAAACGTTTGCATAGACCAGATTAAGAAGCCCACTCGATTTCCTCATTCAAAAACCATGTATTACCAAATGGTCGCAAGCACCCATTTCAAACCTTGCATACCATTACTGGAGTATAAAAGAGAAAGCTATGGTTGGGCAGAACTCATTGATGTCTAGAAGATAACATTTCCTTCTACTCACCTGGGATGACAGTTTGGTCAGCAGTCTTTAGTCTAAACAAGTGAAGACAACAAATAGCACCTGCTCAGAAGGAGACAAGGAGAAATTCTTACGATTAATGGAAAGGGAGTTTGCCAAGATGACTCCAACAGCTGGGTAGCACCATACCTTTCGCACTCCAAAAGAGCAAAACTCCAACAATCTAAGCAAGCCGTTGCTAGTATTCTCTTCTTTAATACGAACTTAAGACGGAAACCAGAAATGGAGAGAAGAAACAGTATGTGGGCTTTATGCTGACATATTTGACAGGGACTGCAGAACTGCACCACCACTAGAGGAAGGAGAGAAGAATGCTGGTACCTCCATCTTTCTGGCGTGCTTATCACCCTGCAAACCTAAAACAAAAGTAGAGTTTGTGTTTGATTCCAGCGCAGTCGCATGAAGGCATTTCTTGCTCAACAAAATGCTCCTCACCGGGCCAATCTCAACACTAGATCTCTCGGATTATAATCCCTTCAGTCAAGAACCCTGTTGCAGTAATGGCTGACAGTACTGCAAAGGTTTCACTGCTTCATCGTGTGGAAGATCACAGGAATTACCTTAGATTTTTTATGGCAAGGCACAATAACTCAACACGTGAATTCATAGGACTTACCGGATGAAAGACATGTCTTTGGCAACACCCCCTCATGCCTGCGTAGCCAATCTATGGATGAGAAAGAAACCGCCCAAGGCAGGAGAAAAGGAGTTTGGATCCGACGTCGTCAGTTTGTCTGAGAAAGAACTTTTATGTAGATGATGGTCTTAAAATCTTTCCCTACCAGCAAAGTAAGAAATTGTTCTCATCACAGAACACATGAAATGCGCTGTCTAGTGCAAACCTCCGGCTTCACAAGATTCATCTCTTACAGTCCAGAGGTATGGATGCATTTCCTAGGTTGGACATGGTACCAATTTAAAAGACCTTAATCTTGGGTCTATTCCCCTCCATTCAGCGATAGCCTAGGTTTTCTGTGGGACGTCAAACAAGAATGTTGACATTTCAAGTGTCACCTGTGACAAACCTTTCACTAAGAGCGGGAATCTTGTCTGTACGGTATTGTGAACAGTGTCTACGAATCCTATTGGATTATAGCTCAATTACCTTTCATGGTAAGATGTACATGAGACAGATAATTACAGAGAATGTAGATGGGACACACCGTCCTACTGAGAAACACCAAGGTGGGAAGCCAACAACCCCTCAGAAAAAAAAAGAAAGATGGAAGAGAGTCTTTGAAAGGTTGGAGCAAACTTAGGCCTCCACGTATGTTCTTTCCACGTCTTTACAGCTGCTGTTAGAGAAAGAAGTTCATGTCTTCTGGATGCATCCATGGAAGCCATAGCTGCAGTAGCCTACTGGAGGATGTCTGGAGAGGGACAGTAAAGCCACACTGTGGATTGTCTCCTAGGTAAGCCAAGCTAGTTCCAAACCTGGATTTGTTCCAAGACTCGAACATTGCGAAGCATGTCCCTAGCAGTAGAAGAATTGCTGCAGTCATAAAATCGTCTACAGGACCTCAACCAAAATCATCAGCGGAACAAGAGTTCTCCTGCTGCAGGTCGTATCTTGGACCACATGGATCCTTCCAAGTTTCTTGTTTCAGGACTATGGCTCACTCACTACTGAAGAAGTCTTGATTTGGTGGAGATGAAATTGACAAGGAGATTCGGCTGCAAGTTTACGCTCTATACACAAGTGGATTCCTAAACTAAGGCTCAAGACATACCGCTTTCGCGTTTCTCACGATAGAAAGGGACTCAACAAGTGGGGTTAAGGGTTGAGCTAAAGGAGGTGATGCACCTGAAGAAGGATGTGTACTCTAGGAATGTCAGCTGTACCATTCCTATATCATTACACTGGAATTTCTATGGGATGGTGGAACAGTGTTGGCATCTTGCCGGCTTCCCATCCGAAGATGGGTTTCTATTCGGATTACGTTTCTTCTGACTGTAATGTTATAGAATATTATCTAGACTTTAACTGTAGATATTTTGCATGTTTGTTCTTTTCTTTTACGGTTAGAGAACTTTGTTATATTGGTTATTATAGTGAATCTATAGATAGTTCACGACGGGGTGTGTCATGTCCAACGACTTCATGGTTCATAATCAGTATTGTAATTTTATTACTGCTTTGCATTGTCTTTAAGTTTGAGCCCTCTTCAGTCTTCCTGTATGTGTGCTGCTGATGGTTTCTGCTCTCCTTCTCCTAGCATTTCTCTATCTTTCTGTCTCAGCAAGACACTGTATTCTCATCTCTGCTCCCACTCAGTAAAAGTTATCATCTTTTACCTACTAACTTTGTGTAAAAACAAGATTCAGCCTGGAATAAAACTCCCTGTTGCTTCTGCATACACGAGGAGTCAGTTGAGTTGCACTGTCTGTGACTCCAAGATTCTGAAGTAAGTTCTTACAGTTCAATACAGACTTTATTACCACATGGGCACACTGATGAATTTCTTCTACACTTGCTGTCAGTTATGAGAAATCAGAATAAGGGTCATCAAAATGTTAATGTTACATCGTTCCAGACAATTATGGCCAATCGTCGCGAGACACGCTTTTGATCATGTATCTCTTGGAGTAGGGGCTGTATAGTGTTCAGATTTCTGGGCTTCTAGGGAGCTTTTATGGATATTATTCCTGCGATCCTTGTACAGTCACCAAAGTTGGATCTGTAACTCCGGGTTTCTTGTCATCTGCTTTTGATCTTCGAAAGGTACGAGGCAGGGCTGCACCTCTATCCCTATCTTGTTCAACCTTCATAGAACCTTGGTGAGGGTATTGAACACTAATGAAAGTATCTTGGGGATTAGGATAGGGGAACATTTATTGAAGACGGCTCTTTGTTTGCTGATGACATACTCATGTTCATGTGGACCCAATCAATGAAATAGGACTATATTTGACAATTAGCAGACACTTTTGTGGATATTCGGTGGTCTACGGAATTGTCTCAATGTGAGATATTAGATATTCACTTGAGGAGTTTGGCTACTGGCGAAGGAGAGACACAAATTACCGGCCACACTGGTCAAGACTAGTATAAAATATTTAGGGATACACATTGGCAAGTATCCGGAGTCTAATATATTCACTAATTATTGTAACCGTCATAGCGTTTAAAGTTGAGTCGGAGTTAGGGGAGAGGGAATAATTTACCCATGTCATTTCGGTTAATTAAACTGATATAAAAATGATTAGTTTCCCCAAGCTCCTTTACCTAATGCAAACTATACCTTTACTGTTAAAACACATGGACATAAAAGGATAAATAAACTTTTCTCTTCTTTTATTTGGGCCCATAAGCGGCACAGGATAGCGTTGAAGACACTGATGCTTCCTAGGGACCGGGGGGAATTGGGGTTCCCGGACCTCAGGACCTATAATCTTGCTTGCCTCCTACGCCATAGTATAGACTGGATTCAGCAGTCAAATTTTTTCTCTAATTTGTCCCTGGAGTCCAATCTAGCAAGACCATGGAGCCTGAATAGCTTATTACATACAAAATACTCCAAAATCCCGTTTTCAGTTAGGAAATCTTTAGTCATAAAGGACACTGTTGCTGCATGGAAAGCAGTCAGAAAGTTGATGGGTCTCTCCTTTTTGTTTTCCAAGCACTTGTACCTGTGGGGGACATCCGGAGTTTCCACAAGGGGGTGAAAACCCGAGTTTAGGAGATGGCGCAATATGGGACTTCTAACATCTAGACATCTCTTTAATCAGCCGGAGAAATGGTTCTTAACTTGCCAGGAAATAAGATCTAAGCTGGAGACTCCGGGAGGCTGCTTCCTGGCTTATGCTCAGGTCATGGGTTTTCTACGTGAACATTTGAGGAATTACGAGAATGAGTTCCAAACCAAGAGATTTGAATACTTCATTGGGACATCGCCACGTAAGAATTCCTTGTCATCCCTTTATCGATTGCTCAGGGAGGATCCGGGGGATAGGAGCCAACCTAAAGTATTTTCGCGATGGGTGCGTTGGCTGGGGGACCCTGATTTGCCTGGGCAGATTTTAGAAGTGTGGCAGCGGGTACAGAAACTCATTCCTTGTGAAAATTGGAGAGAGTCGCAATCCAAACTGCTTCACTATGCAATATATGCGTTTGATGTACCTCCTCATCCGAGTGCGTCGGACAGATTGGTGGCATGCCCCAAATGTTAACACCCGGGAGCGGATTTACATCATGGGAAATGGACTTGCCCAAAGTCCCAAGACTTTTGGGAACAGGTATTAACTTTACTCCGCAATAAGCTGGGCTTGAAGATGGATTTGTCTCCCTACCCTATGATCTTTCATATTGACCCAGGTGAATCCAGGGTTCCGCCGTTGGTCCATATCTTCTTTTTGGTGGCAAAGAGATGTCTTCTGAAAAGATGGCTTGATCGAGATATCCTCTCCACTGATATGGTGATAGCACTGGTTAAACACTTTCTTTAAATATGTTTATTAGAAAAGCATGAGCAGGTATACAAACAGTATTATAACTATAAGTAAGATAACAAAAAGCCCATAACATAGGGATACATGAAAAAAAAATGAAACATATTACAAAACAAGCTTGCATATTCCAAATTAAGGTGTCAACAATATACAAGAGTGTAGATCAATCATAAGCAAATCCATTATATGTAAAGGGAACATTAAAAACCAGGTACATAGTATCTTGATGAGAGCCAATCTGACCATAAAGAGCGTTTTTTGTTACAGAGATGAGGAGGGTCTATTAGTCGAAGTTCACACAAGCAGTTAAAGCTAACACACCTAATTATTTTTGAAAGAGATGGAATATTGGGATCTTTCCAATGGAAAGCCAGAGCCGTCCTGGTGG
Source organism: Phyllomedusa bahiana (assembly GCA_025379985.1). Classification (NCBI taxonomy): domain Eukaryota; kingdom Metazoa; phylum Chordata; class Amphibia; order Anura; family Hylidae; genus Phyllomedusa; species Phyllomedusa bahiana. Next base: position 21,029 of record JAODAL010021171.1, on the reverse strand, counting down.
CAATAAAAGTGTGGACGAAAATTGTACAGACAGATACAGGAAACTCTGAAAGGCCAATATCTAGTATAGCTAACTCCGGGTTAATTACGAATTGAAAGTTCGTTACTTCAGTCAGGAGTTTAGAAACAGAGAGCCAAAGCTTGTTAACCCTAGGACAACCCCACCAAACATGAAGCATGGTGCCCTGTTGACCACATTTCTTGCAGCAAATGTCTGAGGATCCAGCAAACATGTGAGCTAAACGTACAGGCTGGAGATACCATCTAAGATGGATTTTTTGCATGGTTTCTCTATGGTTTAAGCATTTAAAAAGTTGAGAGAGAATTGTATGGGCCCTTGACCAGCTAGATATAGGAAATTGTTGATCTAACTCCTTTTCCCATTTGATCATTGTAGAAAATTTGGATGAGGGATTGTGAGAGATTAGCATGTTGTATATTATTGTGAGACCCTTTTCGAATCCTTTCTTTTTGAAAATGAAATTGTGAAAGTCTGAGAGTTGGTCAGGTTTGGTGGGCCATGAAACACCTTGAAGAATATGTCTAATTTGCAGGAATTGGAAGAAGAGAGTACGGGGTAATGAGTACAAGGAAGATAAGTCTGAAAAGGATTGCAGGGTGTCACCTTGATATAGTTGATCTATGGAAAGAAGATCAAAATCTTTCCAGGAGTTAAAAGAGAGGTGTTTGTCCCAACAATTAAATTTCTATAGGAATATCCTTTTTTGAGGGGTAGATCCAGTTATTTTTTAGGACATATAGAGACCATACTTTAAAGAGGTCCGAAATAAATCTGAGCGGAGAGTGTGGGAGAGGGGCACTCAGTAAAGAAGATCTCAGATTAACTCTCACTGGACTAGGGGTGAAAGAGGAGTTTTCCATTTGAGCCCAAATGGTAGAGTCTAATTGATGCCAAAGGAAAAAGGCTTGGTCTAAAAGGATTGCAATATTATAGAAGAATAGATTCGGTACTGATAGGCCCCCATTTTTATGACTACAATATAGGAGGGCTTTGTTAATTCTTGCCTTCTCTGTTTTCCAGATAAAGAACACAAGGAGGCATTGAATCTTAGAAATAATAGTTGTTGGTACTAGATAAGGGATGGCTCTGCAAATATATATAAATTTTGGGAGAAGGGACATCTTAATAATATTAATTCTGGCAATCCATGAAAGGTTAAGAGGAAGTAATTTATTTATTTCTTTTTCTAAATCTGAGAATAGTATATAGTAATTTAAGTTAATAGTTTGAATAGGGGAGGAGGTAACCTCAATACCTAAATAATTGACAGATTCACCTGACCAGATAAAGCCGAAATGTTGTTGTCAGGGACTGTCAGGGACGCACACAAAGACACAGACAAGTGAGGCCCTGACACTGGTCCCAGCCACAAAGACACAGAACAATAAACGTAGTCGGGCAGTCAGAAGTCGGCAACAATACGGGCAACAAGGTACAGAATCGTGAGACAAAGAGAATAACCGGGGGCGGTCCAAAGTCGGCAACAATACGGGCAGCAAGGAAACGGGATTTGAAAACAAAGAGAAAAAGGGGGGGTGAAAAGGGGAAAGGTCAGGAGATCACAGAAGAAACCCAGAAGGGGAGGGGAAAAAAACTATGGGGGAAATGAGCCAAAAAAGCAGGCAAGGCCGGAAGGAAGCAGAGCCCTTTTATATAAAAAACAATAAAAAGGGTAGAACGGGAAGGAAAATAGGCAAAAAGGAAAAAAAGGACCAAATAGGAAAAAAGGCTGTCATAAAAAAAGGGTAAAAATTTAAACCCACGAGTGTGTGGAAGTTTCCGGGCCAAGGGCTTGGCCAGGAATCAATTACCCCCAGAAACAAAAAAAACCCGGGTTAAACACTATTTGATAAAAAAAACTTTAGTTTAAAAGTAAAAAACCGGGGTAGGTTTAGTCGTACTCCCCGTGGGCCGGCGCCAGAGCCAAAATGGGGGGGGTTTCGGGCAAAAATCATGACAAAACCCCCCCCCCCCCTTTAGGAGGGGCCCCTCAACAAGCCTTTTGTTTTAGCAGAGTGGGTTTGGTGAATTTCCCCCCTTTAAACCGTTTTGGGGCCCTTTTATTTCATGGGGGGACCCGAAGGGGGGAGATATTTGGGTTTGGTCGGCGTTTACCACTAGATTTTTTGATTTCGTGGGCTTTTTTAAAGAGTCTTGTGACTTTTAAACCCCAGACGGGTGCACAGTCGTTTAAAACGGGGATTTTATGTCATTTTTTGAAACCCTTTGAACGGGGGGTACATGAGATCGGAGCCCCCCCTCCCAGAAAAAGGGAGAACCCAAGGGACGGAGAAGAACTCATGAATTGGTAGTCAAGGACACTTTTTCCCGGAGAACAAATATTTTCGGGTTTTTTTAATAAAAAAAAAAAATGTTTTAAGATTCTTGCTCCGGGGGAAAGATATTTTTTTTTTTTTTAAAAGGCTTTGCCCCGGGATTGATTTTTGGTGTTTTTTTTGCAATCTTTTAGGCTGGTGCGGGGGGCAGAAAAACAGTAGCAACCCCTTATCTAAAAAGTCTTTTTAAACTTTTCTGAAATATCGTGTTTAAATTAATAACCGCACACAACAAGGGATCAAAAACCCTTCAAAGGACCCACCACTGAGTCACCCCATTTGATAAACCCCGGTGTCCTCCATTTAAACACGGATTATGGAGGCTGACCCAGGGCAATCCAAGAATAATACTCCCAGCGATTTCTCCCAAGAAAAAAAACGAAAGTTTTTTTTCCCTATGCGAAACCCAAAAATTCAAAGTGATTCTAGAAATAAAAAACTTTATACTTCCGCCAAATTTGGGAAGGTAGAAAAAACTCCCCTGAAACCCAAAAAAAGGGGGGGGGAAATCAATGGAAAATAGGGGTTCCCAAAACCCCAAAGGCCCGGCAAAAAACCATATGATGAAACTAGCAGCCGACCCGAGTCCCATCAAAAGCTTGGGCAAGAAAAATTCGTAAAATTAGAGGGCCCAAAGGGTTTCAGCAAAAAAAACCGATTACCCGAGTTAAAGGGGGTTTCCCTTTATACCGGGGTTTTCCTTCCTGTAAATTACCCCAGGCGTTTGGCTTTTCCCTTTAGGTGACCTTTGGGGCCCAGTCGGAAAAGTCCCTTTTAAAAAAAGGGGCAGGGTTTTTCCCAAAAAAAAACATAAAGGGTTTTTCCAACCCGAAAGTCTCCATGGGGGCCCGCAGATGTAAAAGCCAACACCATTGGTTCTTCTTCAGGGAGTAGGCAGTGGGGGTTTGAAAAAAAGGGGAAAATTTTAGAGAAGGTAGGAGGAGGAAATTTTTCAGAAAAATCTGACTTGAATTTAAAAAGGGCGACCCCCCTTGTTTTTTTTCCCCGCTTTTCTCCTCCCCCTTCTTCAAAGGTCCCCAAAGCTAAAAGTCATGAAGTCCTTTTTGGGTCTCAGGGGTTTGGATGGGTGGGCCTTGGGATCCCTTTTCCCACCCAAAAATCCTTTGTCTGAACAGGGTTTTAAAAGGGGTTTAAACAACCACCCGGGCATAGTACAACCCTTGGCGGGGGCCCAAAAAATAAATTTTTGGCCCAAACGGCGGGCCCCCCTTTAAAAAGTAGGGAGGTGGGGTTTTTTTGCCCATGGGACACGGGTTTGGATTATCATAGACATTTACCCAAAGCCTAAAAAAAACTGGGCAAATTTAAAATCCATTGGGGGTTTCCCGGGGGATAGCTAGTGGGGAATCTTGAGGTTGGGGCCCCCAGGAGAGATACCACAACCGCTACTTTTTTTTGCCCTTTAGTGGGAAATTTTTAAAGCGAAAAAAAAAAGGGACAGGATTTCCCCCCAAAGTTCGGAACCTGTCTTTTGGGTTTTTTCCCTCCCAAAACATCCGGTAAAAGCCCCCTAGACTTTAAAGGACGCTGGGGGTTTACAAACGCAGGGGGAATACAGAAAAAGACAAGCGGCAAGTCCCGGTACTGGGGTTTTTTGGCGTCCAAACGCTGCGGGGATTTTATTTATAAGTCCCGCCATTTCCCTGAAATTTTGGGTTGTCAACTCCTCTAGGCGGGCAGGGGACCGGGCAATCGGGAAATTTATTTTTTGAACCTCCGGGGGGTTTACGGGGTTTTGGGGCCCGCTTTAATTTTTTCAGGGGGCTGTAAGGGGGCACACCCCAAAGGCACAGACAAGTGAGGCCCTGACCTGGGCCCAGCCTCGTCCCTTTGGGCCCTTTTAAGGGGCCCGGGGTCCCAAAAGGGCCGCGGGGCCCAAACGAAAAAAACTGACCGGGGAAAAGGAAAAAATAACGTGAAGGACAAAGGGGGAAAAAAACCGGGGTGCAAAGCGAAAAAGGGCCCGGGGATCACAGAAGCAAAAGGGAAGAGAGCAGGCGAACTTTTAGGGGGGAATGAAACCAAAATACAGGCAAGGGCCGGAAGGAAGCAAAAGACCTTATATAGGAACAGATTTAAAAGGGAGAACTGGGAAAAATAGGCAGAAGGAAACAAAAGGGAAAGAAAGGAGAAGAAGGCTGTCACTTTAAGAAGGAACCCAAAAATTTAAACCAAAGAGTGTTTTTTTGGAAAAATTCCTGGCCACGGGGCCCTTGGCCAGGGAAACCAAAATTTGCACCCACAAAAAAAAAAACCCAGTTCCCCAAATAGTGATAAGGGAAAGTAAATTTTATGTCCCCAAAAAACCCGGTTTACGTCGTACTGGCCCCTGGCCCCCTGAAACCCGAAGCCAAAAGACGGGGGTTTTCCCGGGACAATCATGAAGTTTTTAACTTTGGGTTTTGGAGGGGAAAAGGGGTTTGTTTTTTGGGTAAAAAAAGAAGATTTTGACTTTTTTAAATTTTTAAAGGGGGGAGATAACAAAAATAAATTCCCGAGTTCCCCCCAAAATGCGTGAGATTTGAGGGGGTTGGGATCAGTTGTGTTAACATTAACAAACATCTGCGTTAAAACTTATTTTTTGCTGGAAAATTTTGAACTGTTTTTTCCCAAGGGAACATGGGTTTTTGTCTAATTTTTTCTGCAAAAAGGTTTTCCAAAGCATAAGACCAAAAAAGAGGGGGGGGAGTGGACACCCTTTTTCTAGTTTCATTAATAGATCAAAAAAGGGGAAGGGCAGAAAACCAGATGCAAAAATCTAGCTGACGGTTTTGAGTAAAAATTTCCCTAATTCACAAATATAAAACCGAGAACCCAAAATTTTTTCCCCAAAACTTAAACCCGATAAAACCTTGGCCCTTGACCCCGGCAAAGGGCCCTTTTCTGCATTAAAAAAAAGGGAAAGGGTATTCTGTTTTGAGGTGGATGCAAAATGAGTAAAAAAAAAGGAGGGGTTTTAGTTTTAAACCTTGCCCTTTTCTACCCCCTTTTTACAAAGCCCCCCTAGTCCTTGTGTATAAGACAGGAAAATACTGTTAAAAACGCAGGCAAGAATTTTTGCTAAAAAACTTAATGTCCCGTTTTTATAAAGGGGAAATAGGCTGAAATTTGGGGAATTTTTTATCCTGAGGTTTAAATGTTTTTGGGTAGTGAAAGTAAAAAAGGCTAAAAAAAAGTTCCTTGTGCGGCTTTCATTTGGTGCCCTATATCATTAAAAGTGAGGCCGGGGGTGGGGGGAAAGTAGGTCTGAAAAATATGATATATTTCTTTTGTTGGGCCCCGTCGGGCCCTGGGGCTTTTTTTAATTTCCCTAATTTTTTTAAAATGGCTTTAGGGACCTCTAAAATGGAAAGGGGTTGTTTCAATTTTAAAAACCCGGGGGAACCTATTCAGAGGGGGGAAAGATTAATAAAGGGAAAGGGAAAAGTCGTTGATTTCTAATCTAGGGGTAATTTAAATGTTCCCCTTCCCAATTGCAGTTTTGTAATTTTAAAGGTTAATATACCGAAAATTGTTTTTGCAATACCAATTGGTTTTAATGATTTTTTTCCCCCTTTGGGTTTGGGTTAGGGGGGGAGCTAGGGGATTTGGAATGTTGTTTTTAACCCTTTTAGCAAGCAGTTTTAAAGGGCCTGTCCCTTAAGTTTAAAAACCCCTTTAAAAAATTCGCCGGGTTTAAAATTTCGAATTGTTTTAAATGGGAGTGATCTCAAATTTTTTTCCAAAGGGGTTTGCAAGTTTGGTTTTTTTGGGAAGGGAAAAGGGTTTTTGTTTGAAGTCAAGTCGTGATTGAATCTTTTTTCCCCAAAAAAAGGGGAAAGAAATGGCCTTTTGGTGTTTCTTTTCTCTCAACTGGGAAATTGGATGCGACTCTTCTTTTTAAAGGGCCTTGTTTGCAAAACCACAGAGTGGGGGGGAGGGGGAAACAGGGGAAATTTTTAATAAAGGGAATTCTTTTAGTGGGTTTTTTTTTTAAGATGAGACTTTTTTCTGATTTCTTGAGAAAGGGAAATTATTGGGGCCCCCAGGGGGAATGACCTCGAATATTATGGGGGGGGAACCCAAATTAGATTATTGGTGCGGGGTTTACCAAGTGAAAGACCTATTTAAAAGAAGGGAAATTTTGTGGTAATGTAATTTTATCTACTATAAATGAAATCTATGCGTGAATGGATAGACTTAGCCAAAGAAAAATATGATTAGTTCCCTTTTCATTTGGATGAATATAACGGAAAATTTTTCCTGGAGGTCTTCCCCCCAAAAAAAGGGGGTTTGGAATCTGGATGGACTATCTCTTACTTTAAGACCTGTCCAACCCCTTTATTAATGACAGCATTGAAATCCCCACATAATATAAGCCCCACCCTTCTAACATTTTTTGTTAGGGAAAGAAAATTTTTTTTTTAAAAAAATGAACAACCTGTTTAGTTTTTTGAACAAAAATTTTGGGGATTAAAATACTTTAATTTAAAATTTGTTTTCACAAATTGGGAATGACATTCCCCTTTTCGGGTTCCAAGAAGGATTGAAAAGGGTTAAAAAAAACCCAAAATTTTTTTTAATAATTGCAACACCACCCTCTTTTCTGAAAAAGAGTGGCTTAAAAAAATAAAAAGGGAAAAGTGTTTATTCTTTAATCTATGCACACCCTTTCCCAGAAAAGTGCGTTTCCGGGTTAAACAGATTTTTATTGTTTTGGTTTTAAAGGGAGTCTCTCCAAAACATAAGATTTGTTGAAATAGTGATTTTTAACCCCCTTCACATTGAAAAATGGAAGGGGGGGGGGGGTGAGCTTTATAACATCCTTAACTTACAATTCTAAGCAAAGAGCAGATTAGACACCCTTTTAGATAAAAAAAAAAAAAAGGAAAATAGCATAAAAAATAACACAATAATTTTAAAACCCGTGAATTTTGTAGAAAAAACTTAATTACCCAGTTGAGAAATCTTTAAACAATCTGGTGTAACAGAATTTATTCCCCTTAAAGGAATTAGTGGGACAAATCCCCCCTTTGGGCCTCAATAAAGCTTGGGGGCAAATTTCCCGGGGATCCCCTGGAAAACATACAAAAAAAAAAAAAGGATATTTTGAGGATGTTATTTTACAAGTCTCGATCTGAGCCTTAAATTTTTTGGGGCAAAAGGGGGTGATTTACTCTGGCCCACTGCTTTTTCCCTAGGGGCGGAATCAAAGGTAGGCAAAAAGGGTCCAATTTTAGAATAGAGCAGGTTTCCCCCCGGGGAATGGGATACCATTTGAGACCCTTCTTTTGTGGGGATAAGTTTTTTCGGGGAAACCCCCGCGATATTGATTCCGTTTTTTTCCCGAGGATTTTTTTGTATTTGGGGAAAAATTCCCCTTTTCATCATGGCCCGCGGAAAAGGTCTTTAAAAAATAAAAGAGGCCTTGGAAAAAGTTCTGGAAGGGAGTCAGCCTTGGGGAAGAGCTCTTAGGAAATTTTTTCCCTTTTTAATTTTAAAAAATTTAAACCCCGGGTATAGTGTCCCTGGGGATTTGGCTTGGGGGGAAAATTCCCGGGGTTTTGGGGAAACCTGTGGATTCTTAAAACAAAATTTTGGTCATTTTTTTGTCGAGTTTTGGAAGTTTAAAGGACATCAGTTTCCTTCAAATATGATTAAGTTGGGTTTCCCAGAAACGGGTTTCAAGGGTGCCCGAATTTTGGGTATTGTTTTTTTGCCTGGAACTTCCCCAAAAACCCCGGACCCTTTATTGAGGTCGGTGCACCTCTTTCCCCCCAGGGGGGAATTTGGGATCAAATTAAAAAATTGTGAGAAAACCAAAAAAATCGGCCCCTTTTAGATTCGGGTGCCTTCCGCCCTATCCCCCCAAAAGGGCAGAATATCTTTTTTTATTTTCCCGACATTTAAATTGTTTTTATGTCAGATTGTAAAAAATTCGCGAAAAAGAAAAGAAAAGATTTCTGGAGAGAAATCTAAAATGTCAGCGGGTGTAAATTTGAGGGGCCTTTTCCCGTTGGTTTTTTAAATTCCCCTGAGTCGACTCTGGAAAGGGCAGAGTGGGGGGAGGAGGGTGTAAAGTGGGAAAACCCCTTTTCATTGAAAAGTTAGAATGTGATGAGGGAAAGGGGGAAAAATTCTGGAAGTTTTAGGGCTAGGGTTTGGGGTTTTTCTCTTTTTTGTGGTGCCCCCCCTGGGTTTTAGGGTTTGGGTTTTTTGGTTTTTTAGCAAAAAGACAAAATTTGGGCCCCAAAATAAAAACCCGAATTTGATGTAGGATCCAAAAAACACGTTTGGTTTCAGAAATTTTAAAAAATTTAAATGTCCCGATTAGTGTTGAAACCCATTGGTTGGGGGTATCGAGATGAGCGATAGGCGATAGTCGGCCGCCCATCGATAAAGGGTTTTTTGATAGTGAGCATCGATTATTTCGCGATGACCATTAAAGTTTTTGGGAGAGCAAAAAAAACCTTTTTAATTTCACCCAAACAAGGCTGGAGAAGCTGAAATTAACATCCCACAACAGTCAAATGGGTTTCGTGCTAAAATTTTTAGGAACACACCTTTTTGGGGTTTTAAAAGGCACAGAAAAAAAAATCACAGACCATTTTACTATCCCTTTTTCTTGTACCCACAGCCTTTAAACCCCTTAAAACCGCATTTACCCACAAAAAATTAAAAAATGCCAGAAAAGGGATAGAATTTTACCCATTTATGTTAACTTGAACTGGACAAGAATATCCCTGTCCTGAACGCAGCATTTAGGGCCCCAAAAATGCTGACCCCCACATTTAAAAAAATGCCGGGAAAAAGGGGTCTTTTAACCACCAAATTTTTATTTTACTGGACATTGACTTTTTTTACCTGTCCTGGGGCCCCAGCATGGCCCCCCAAAACCCGCATGACCCCCACATTTAAAAAGTGCCGGAAAAAGGAGGGCTTTTAAACCCCCATTTTAGTTTTCAATGGGCATTGACTATCCTTCCCCGGAACGCAGCATGAGCCCCAAACCTGCAGGGCCCCCCACATTTAAAAAAATGCCGGAAAAAAAGGAATCTTTCAACCCCCCATTTTAGTTTCCAAATGGGGCTTTGGGCCCATTAAACCCGGGGCCTGGGCCCCACATGAGCCCCCAAACCGCAAAACCCCCACAAATTTAAAAAAATGCCGGGAAAAAAGCCTTTCACCACCATTTTAGTTTTACTGGGCATTGACTATTTCCCGTCCTGGGGGCCCCAGCATGACCCCCAAACCTGCTGGGCCCCCCCCATTTAAAAAGTGCCGGAAAAAAAAGGGGGTCTTTCCCAAACCCCCAAATTTTTGTTTCATGGACAATTTAACCCAAACCTGTCCTGGGCCACAGCATTAAACCCCCAAACCTCATGACCCCCAAAATTTAAAAAAATGCCGGGAAAAAAGGTCTTTCAACCAACCTTGTTTTGTTTTCACTGGACATTTGAAATATACCTGTCCTGGGCCACAGCATGAGCCCCAAACCTGCATGAACCCACCCATTTAAAAAGTTCCGTGAAAACGGAGTCTTTCAACCACCATTTTATTTTCACTGGACATAGCCTATACCTGTCCAGTACCACAGCATAGCCCCCAAACCTGCATGACCCCCACATATAAAAGTGCCGGAAGAAAGGAGTCTTTCATACCACCATTTTAGTTTCACTGGACATTGACCATATAACTTCCTGGGCCCAGCATGAGCCCCAAACCTGCAAGACCCCCACATTTAAAAAGTGCCGGAAAAAGTATCTTCAAAACCACCATTTTTAGTTTCACTGACCATCGACTATACCTGTCCTGGGGCCACTGCCATGAGCCCCAAACCTGCATGACCCCCAAAATTAAAAAGTGCCGGAAACAGGATCATTCAACCACCATTTTAGTTTCACTGGACGTTGACTATACCTGTCCCTGGGCCACAGCAAAGCCCCAAACCTAATGACCCCCACATTTAAAAAGTGCCCGGAAAAAGGGAGTCTTTCAACCACCAATTAAGTTCACTGGACATTGACTATACCTGTCCCTGGGCCACAGCAGCATGAGCCCGCAAACAAGCATGACCCCCACCTTTTAAAAAGTGCGACAAAGGAAGTCATTCAACCACTTCATTTTTAGTTTTCACTGACATTGACCATACCTGTCCTGGGCACACATCATGAGCCCCAAACTGCATGACCCCCACATTAAAAAATGCCGGGAAAAAGGAGTCTTTCAACCGACCATTTAGTTGAACATGACTTGACTAACCTGACCTGGCCACAGCATTACCCAGCGGCCTGGATTACATTGGGTGCAGTGAAAGCCCAGCAGGCGTCCGTCATCTATTAACACGCAGTTAAAATGACCCTATGACGCAGCACGAAAACTGTCGTGCTGAAGCCAGAGTGCGGAAGCTGGAAGTGTGGAGAACTCCAGCCTTCCTCTGTACACACAGTCAATACCTTGGTAGCGCTTGCCCCTCCGTATGAGTTTGGACCAATGAGCTTCACTGAAATACTCGTGGTTAACGCCCTGTTACACCCAGGCGGCCCTTTTATCTTGGGCATTCTTTTCCTCATTTTAGACTCAACGTGCTGGAGGAAAAGGTCTCTGTACTTTGTTCACCTGTCCGTGCACCAATACTCCATGTCCTCTGAATAACCTACATCTGGTCAAGTTTTCCTTTACCTCCCATTGTACAATTCAGAGGAATTTATTTAATCAGTCAATTTTTGTACATGCAAGTTTTTAGTACTTTTAATTCAATAAAACACATTTTTCAAAAATAGGATGGAATCCTCGACCCACCATGTCTTTGTTTCTTCTCTTTTTTTTTCATTGATTAAATGGTTGTCCTCAATATACAGGGAATTGAAACTATGTTAAAAGATCCTTGAAAAACAAGTCTTATTGCAATATGTGTCCATTAACAGTGTCCAAAACACCTATTCCTGTTTCTGACATTCGACCATCACCCTTGAGCCACTCTTGACAATTGTTTGAAGAACAAAGTCTGGTTAGAAACAAAATTTTTTAGAATATGACCTGTAGTATATATCTGCATGTCACAGCAAAAATGCCCCCAAAAAATCAAAGCATGACCCTTGAAGCCACTTGGTCAATTGTGAAGAACAAAATGTCTGTTATAAACACCATTTTTTAGAATAGGGACCTTAGTATAAAGCTGCATTTCCACAGCAAAATGGCCCCCCAAAAATTCAAAGCAAGACCTCTTGAGCCACTTTGGTCAATTGTGAAGGAAACAAATGTCTGTTAGAAACAAACATTTTAATTATAAAAGGACCCTGTAGTATTGCTGCATTTAAAAATCATCATGACCCAAAAATTATAAAAAAAAATGACATCACAGCCACTGTTAAAAATTGATGAGAGGAGAAAGCCACTTAGAAGCCACATTTCGTTACAAAGGGACGCATGATTATTGCTGTACTCACAGCTACATAGACCCCCCAAAAAATTAAATATGACTTCTCAAGCCACTATTAAAAAATTGTGAGGAGAATTGCCACTTATAAGCCACATTCTGTTCCAAAGGGACCATGAATATTGCTTGAAACCACAGCAACATGACCTCAAAAACATTGACAATTCGCGAAAACTTTCTTAAGAAAAGTGAGAAAAGGAATAACTGTGTTGTCCATGAAACATTGCTGTCTTCTACATTCTCCTACAGGCAAAACCAGCAAAATGTAACTGTTTGGGATAAAGAGAATAAAAATTGCAGTAAGAAATGATCCATTTAAAAAAAAATTTTCAAGAGGACCATTTCATGTTTGTAAAGGGAATGTGAATTAGACTGGCAAACTAATCGGACCTCAGCAATTGGGGTCACAACATCATCATAGATCCCACTTGCCTGATTCATCTGTATGAAAGTCAACACGATCCACATGTAATCTGTGGAAAGCTCTTAAGCGTTTAGTCAGTAATGACTCCTCCAGCTGTGGCTGAAGGTCCGCTCAATATGACGCTGGCTGCTGGCAGGACCAACACCTCTATGGCGGACGACCAGCTCGGCCAATCGTCCATTTTGATACCCAGAAGTCTATTGTGTCCGGAACACACCATGCAAAAACAACGTGTTGAGGAACGCAGCTAGTCCATCGCACCATGATCTTAAGCTGATCTCTGTGTGTTGGATGTGTGCCCTGCATTGCATGCGTTGGTGAGGTGGTAAACGAAAGATTGCCAGAGGTCAACCCATAAGCTTCACTGTCCACCTTGCCTGCAGCCTTCCGCTACTCCTACCTGTAACTCTACTCTGTCACGTCGCTGAGATGTTCCACCGTTACATATGGAACGAGAAATCATACGCAAACAGATGTTCTCCAGTGAAACATCAGCAATGTCTCCATTCCTGCATTTTACACTCTATTTGGGTGTGTGTTGAAGGAAATGCTGATTTTTTGTTTTGTACCGGGGATCCAGAGGGAGGGCCACCCAGTAAACTGTTTTCATTTGATGGCCTTAATAGCGTAGGATCATGTTGGAGCTGAAATGGAGCCTCCAAGCACTCATGAGAGAGATGGACCATGATTTTCCCAAGCCACTGGGTCGAGGGGTACTAGCAAACTTATAATCCTCATCTTCTCTCGCTCCCGCCCTCAAATACGCCAGCCAACCTCTTTCCAAGCAGGGACGTCGGTAACCATCGGTGTCTATGAATTCCTCCTCCGCCTCCTCCTCCACCTCCGCTGCCTCCGGCACAGCTTCAACACAGCCCTGACTTGCCTGAGATGATGCACCCTGAGAGCTGATGCGCAACAATGCACTAGCTCAGACCCCGAACCACTGCCTAATGAAGACTGATGAAATTGTGAAAAACTGTCGGGCCTTGTGGATTTGACGGAGAGAAAGGCTCCGTGGTCCGCATCTGTGACCGCCCCCTCCGTCGCAGAGGGACCTGTTGTTTCAGAGTGTCCAACGATTGTACCAAAACTAATATCACCACAATGCTCATGCGACAAGGTGCAAATGTCCGAGGCTGCACCATATTGTGGCTTTTCTTCTAAACTGGCAAGGATGGTGCAAGAGCTCTTCACCTGCCTCCACCACTCTCGGTGGTTCAACTCCCCGAGGTCCGTACCGCTGCTTGGTCAGTCCCCTGCCAGTGTGACCACTTCGAACATGCGTAAGTGGCATTGCGTTGCTGCCATGCAGATTCGCTGGATCATGTGGAGGGTGGAATTCCAGCGAGTTGCCCACGACCAACAATGAGACGGTTGTACAGGGAGGCCGAGCTGACGACTCATACGCAGCACATGCGGGACGAAGCAGGGTGCGAACGCGGAATTGTGAACTCAGACCTCGAGCCTCTTCATCAGGCGTCCAGACCCGGTAGCTCTTTAGATAATTTTCTGGACGACAAGGTTTCATGACATGTGCAATGGTCAAGGGAATGTGCTCCACCTACCATCTTAAGGGCGCCAGCAGATTCGCCCAGTTATCGCCACAACCACCTTGCCTGGCATAAGTTCTTGTCACCCAGCCAGCGCTCGGGTCTCCTTGCTTAGAGCCGTCACACAGCTCCTGCCCTGTGTGTTGACGGTCAACAAGGCAATAATTTCTTACACCCGGGCCCGGTTGTCCTGGGCACGTTAAAAAAGGGCCACAAGGGTGAAAGGCCCCTCCCATCCCTGCGTTTTGAAGAGCGTGCGCCAGCTGAAGCCACCCCCCCCCCAAGACACCACCCAGCTCACCCATAGCTGTCACAAAATATAGGGGCCCTTTGGGCCGTCTTACTAGTCCATTGTCGGTGGTGGATGGATTTTTCCGGACACAGACAGACACCGCGCTTGAAATTTTAGATGACACGTGCGGGCCAGGCGGGACGGCTTTTTGGAAAAAGAAAGCCTGCTCGGCACTGGTAGGGGGGCAACGAGGCCTGACGTGGGGGAAACCCATCGGTCCACCAGAGGGAAAGGGCAACATTTCCAAGGCAAAAGCCTGGCAATGCCGCATTCAGCTTTGGCTTTGGGAGGTTTGGGTTAAAGTGTTTTCTTCGCTCCCAAACCGGGGAAGACAGAAGGCTGGCTGCTAGCGGCCGCTGTACGGGGGCAGGTCTAAAACGGGGCGGAAGGAGAAGGGGTAGGATGGGTCTCGGGGTCCCGTGGTACTCGGGCGAGGTGGAGGCTGAAGCGGAGGTGACCCGATCATGACTCGAGAGACATGGCAGCTGAGGAACGCTTGGGGTGGCGGAGGAGGGGGGGCCGAGACGGGGTTGACATGGTTGGGGGCCCCGGGCGTGGGTCTGGCCTTTTTTGGCCAAGTGTTCCCCCTCCATTCAACTCATGCATTCGCTGCTGGACTAGACATGTTGGTGTGGTTAACCCTTTAAAGGGTTTTCTTGCCTCTACTTATGCGTTTACGAAAGGGGGCATATGACATCGCTGGTGAATCAAGGCTTGCTCAAAAAGGCCCAGGCTTGAGAGCCCTGGACCTTTTGAGGGCGTAAGCAGGACGGGGTTTGCGCTGACCGTGGCGGCGGAATCATATCACGGACTTCGCGACCGCCCTCTCCCTTTTTTGGGGCGGGACCCGTTTTGACACTACCCCCTCTTCCCCCCCGCCACTGATGAAGCCTCGAACAAAAATTTGCGGAAAAGACCAGGAGGATCCCAATGTCCATCACATCATCATCAACACAGGTACTTGGTCGTCCTACTTTCTAAATCCAGAACGGGGGGGGCTACAAGCAAGGGAAACTGCAAAGGGGGTTTTGCCGACCCCCCGGGATTTTTCCCGATTGCCGGCTTCCTTCACCTCCTCTGATGCTCATCCCGGGCTCAGAGCAAGAAAATCATCCTTTTTGGCCTCTTGATCTTTTTAACTGCCTTCGCCCCCAACCCCCCATTTTGCCCAAAAAGGGGTTTTCAAAAAATGGATTACCCCATGGTGGGTACACGAGTTTTACACTTGGCTGCTTCATGTTGGGCAGATGCTGATGATGCTGAGACGACATTTGTGGGCGTGACTGCGAGGACGGGAGGTAAACGCTAATGAGGTTCATTAACCACTGAAGGGCAGATTGGCGAAGATGTTCTTACTTAGATCACAGGCCCTGACCCACATGACGGGCCTGACGGTCCTGCAACTGACGACCGGGTGGCATGCGTGTTGTCGCCAGCACGGGAAAGGGGAGCCCCTTCCCCCTGAACCTAACCTCCATGTGCTACCCCCCTCTTCTCCTTACCACCTGCAATTTCGCTTCAGTTCAAAATATAAAAATTTGAAAAGGTAGGGAATGTTTTGGAAAGTCTCTTTTTAAAAGAGGGAAAATCACAGCTTTTTCCCCCAAATCCCTCTAATCAAAAAAAATTGCGGATTCAGATTTAACTGCAAGGTGCCCCTACAAAAATCTGGACGGGGGCAAAAGTCAAAAAAAAACGTACTGTTATTTTTTGGAAAAAAAAACGGTATTTTTTGCACCTTTTCAATTCACCTGTGGTGAATATAAATTGCTGTTTTAAGTTTTTACGTAGAGCTCCTTCAATGAACATGCGGGGTGCGCAAAAGTCAAAAAACACAACTGTTATGTTTTGATATAAAAAAGGGGTTTTTTTTTTTAACCTTTAAATTCCCTTGGTAAATAGAATTGCTGTTTTAAAGATTTCGAATTGCGCCAATGAACATGCGGGGTTGCGAAAAAGCAAAAAACACTAACGTTATTTTTTTGATATAATAAACGGTATTTTTTGCACCTTTCAATTCACCTTGGGGTAAATATAAATTGCTTTTTTAAAAAGATTTACGTAGAGCTGCTCAATGAACAGTGCGGGTGCGCAAAAGTCAAAAAACACGTAACGTTATTTTTTGATAAAATAAACATTTTTTTCCACCTTTCAATTCACCTGTCTGAATATAAATTTGCTTTTTTTAAAATTTACGAGATGCGCGTCAAGAACAGTGCGGGTGCGAAAAGTCAAAAAACACGAAACTGTTATGTTTTGATATAATAAACTGTATTTTTGCACCTTTAATTCACCTGTGGTGAATAAGAATTGCTGTTTTAAGTTACGTAGATGCTCGTCAATGAACATGCTGGGTGTGCAAAAGCCCCAAAAAACACTAACTTTTAGTTTGATATAATAAAACTTTTTTTTTTGCCCCTTTTCAATTCCCCTTTGGGTGAATATAAATTGCTTTTTTTAAGATTTCGTGATGTTTGCGTAAATGAACATTCGGGTGGGCAAAATCAAAAAACACTAACTGTTATGTTTTGATATAAAAACGTATTTTTGAAAACCTTTTTAAATTCACCTGGGGTGAAAATAATTGCTTTTTAAGATTTACTAGATGCTGCGTCAAGAACAGTGCTGGGTCGCAAAAGTTAAAAAACACGAACTTGATTTTTTCGACAACAGGGTTTTTGGCAACAAACAACCTTGCTGACTACAAATTCCCGGTTTTTGTAATTTAAGTGAAAGGTGGATATATCCCCTCACAGGGTAAGGTTTTAAAATTGAACACCATCGAAATGTATACTGATAATAAAAGGGGAGTTTTGCACTAACAAAGAGACCTCAGTTTAACTAAAATGAGTTTATCCAATATAATTAAAGGGCCCCAAAATATCCAGAAATATTTCAATACAAACTGTTAATAAAAAAAAATATTCCACTACAATGTCACACTAAGTCTTGGGAATTTTAATCCAGGTTCTTTATAGAAAGACTTGTCTGGTTCGCCCGGGCCCCCCCCCCCCCCCCCCCCACCCGCCGTGAATTCACAGCGGTAGATGCCTTTAAAATTCCTAGCAACTAAAAAAAGTTCAAATCTCTAATCTAACTAAATTTGGGAAGGATCACACAAAATAAGGTTTCCTGTGCAGAAATAGACAATTTCGCTGAGCTTTTTGGGCCGCAGGCAAGCGCAGGTCCTACCCTATGAAGCGAGAGACACTGGGCGAAAAAAGGAAACGCGTTCAGGAAAACGGGTCGTGATTTTTTCCACCAATCGCAACCATACACAACCCAGTCAGACGTCGCACACACAACCCCCCCTGCTCTTTCTGTAATCTCATTGCTGGCCGCCAAAATTACAGAAGCCCAAAAAGGGGCGATCTTAATAGATGATCCAGAAAACCTTAAATTTTCGCATGTCGGAAATTTCGATCACCATAAAAAAATTGCCGATTTCAACTTTGTGAAAAAATCGCCCCCCAAAATTCAAACTTTTAACCCACATAACCCACATTACGCTTTAAAAAAATTGACACCAAATTTTATACACAATCATACATAAATTTGACTGTCAACTATTCCTCATATGTTTAGTTCTGCAGATTCTTGTCATGTGACTGCATTGTTATTGTTTTGCTCTCAGTGGTGTAACAATCTTTTGCTGTTATATACCACAAATTACAACTGTTCTCTCATTACCTAATGGTATTTTTATTAGCGTTTCCCAAAGCAAAGTCGGGGTTTAATTTGAGGAGCACCATGAAAATTTTTCTCAAGCAAAAGAAACCAGCATCCAGCTCATCGCAGCAACTCTGGGCCAAAAAAAATCCAAACTAAATTTACGAAGTCTAAAAATTTAAAGTCGGGCCATTCTTTTTAAAAACCAGCAAGTGCCGGAAAAATATTGGGTCAACAAGTACTCATCTCAATTTTACCTTCAAAGGGCCAAACCAACAGGGGAACCCCAAAAAAAGGTGAAAAGCCTCAACTCAATATCATCAAAAGAACTTTGGGTTTTCGAGTTTACAAAAAAAAGTATAAAAATTTGGCAAAAGGGTATGAAAATAGGTAGAATAAAATCAAAGCCTGGATTTGTTGAGGGTGAAAAATTGGATCGGAAGAATCAGGGAAAAGTGTAAGGATGGATAAATTGAAAGGAAAATGCAAGTTCGGTGGGGGAAACTTATAGGGTTTTTTTACAGCCAAACTTTTTAACGACCAGGGTCAATGGGATCCATAAGTACCCCAAGATAGTTAATTTTACACTTGGTACTATGGGATTAAAAAGGACAACATATGTTCCAGTAGGAAACAACCCAAAAAAATAGTCGGATTGGCAAAGAAAAGGTTCAATACAATGAATAATTTCTGGGTTGGCCCCCAGACCTCAACCCAAACAATAGTGTTTGGGGAGACTTGAACAAAAAGGGGAGTCCCCGATGCAGCAAAATTGGGGCATTTAAAAGAGACCTTGGGATCAAGGGCAAAATCGTTAACCTATTGCTTTGCACTGTATCAAAACAAAGGGCTCATGGGACAACAATTTTTCCAATCCATATCCGGGTTTTTAAAAATTTTTTAGATATTTTTTTACGAATTACATGAAATTATTTTTCAACAAAATAAGGTCATTTTATTATAAATGTTGAACATATAAACGATTTGATAAAAACATAATTTGAGTATTTACAAAACAAACCATTTTTAGGTTAAAAGCCACTGTCTATTATATGTTTTCAAATCTCAGAGAAGTCTTATTTTGTTTTCAGTGTGACTAAAAGCATGTTGCAATTGAATATATGATATAACCTGAACCTAAAACGTCTGTTTTTTGTCTTCAAAAACGTTGTTGGAAACTGGAAGACCCCAGCGGAGCACCAATCCATAACTGGAGCATGTGGTCTGCTTCACCACAATCCAAGTAATATTGGAGTTCTGAAAATGGAGGAATAAGATGATTTTTTTCAAAATGAAAAACCCTGACTTGAAGCTAGATAGAAACTGTAAAGAGCAGACATTTTCTCATGGTTTGGGTGATCCCATCGACAGAAGAGTTCAGGGTTTTGCAAACGAAGAGGAGATCCAAGCAGCACTTCCAAAAGAAAAAAAAAAACATATTTATTCAGCCATGCAATTTTAGCCCACATAGGAGCCATTCTCAAACCATTCTCAGGGATCTTGGAAAAGACAGAAGTGAAATCTGTTTGTGGCACAGTTATGTTCCAGAAAAACTGTTGTGCTCCAAAGCTACTTCTTTTCTCTTCTGGGGAAATCTGTGTTGTTTCTGTCCACATATAGATATCTAGTAGAATTACCCAGCCTTTCACAGGTCTAGTTTAACGGTTTTTTTTCTTGTGGGCGTGTGGACCCACAATAGCAGTGTAATCTAGTAGTTATACTGGACAGACTTCTAATACTTAAAACTTACTTGCTACTGGTTAGCCTTGGGTCTACTGTAGAGTCTCCCCTGCCCAAAAAAAAGATTACTGCTCCCTCTTCTACCCTCCGATGGCAGTAGTACAATATAATAGGGAGGTATTACAAGGGGTTTAAGGTACGCTGTCTATCTCCTGAGGGGGCAGTGGTACAGTATTAAAAGGAGGTTATAAAATACATAATGTCTCTCTCTGGCTCATGTGGGAGTAGTGCAGTATTACATGGAGATATCTATAAGGTATGCTTTTTTTTCCTCTCGCTGTTAAGGTTTGTGATGTCTCATTGGCTGTAAAGTGGCATTAAAAAAAGTATTACCAGGAGGAATGAGGAGTAAGCAGTGTCTCTCTCTGTCAGTAATACACTATTTACAAGGGGAAATATGAGGTGCGTGTTGCCTCTGTCTGGCAGTATTCTTTACAGCCCCTCTTTGGCTGTATACTAGCCAATTACAAAATAGAAGATGTCTTCTATTTTATTACACTACTCCTATAGCTTTTGAACACTTGCCAAAGAAAAGCTCTCCAGAGTAAATTTACGATTTTGCTACTTTTATTGAAAGGCTTGTCTAATATAACAATTATACCATTTAAAATAAATGTAAAAAAAAAATCCCCCATCACCTCGGGTCCAGCTCTGCTCCCTATTTTCTCCCGCCTCTCTTTTTTTTCTTTTTTTCTTCTTCCGAACAGAGTTGTGACCACTACAGCCATTAGTGGTTACAACAGCATGCCCTGCCGGGGTTTTCCATTCAACAGCTGACTTCCAACAGGGCGTCATCTCCTGTTAGATTGTTAAATATATGCTCCCCCATTAGGGAGATAAATAAAATTGGCCCCAGTATGTAGGTGTTTAGGTGTATTAGGCCTCCATTTGTTAGGTAAAATATATATATATATTCCATAAGGGGCCTTTTATCCATAAGGTAGGTTTTTTAAACCCCGATTAGGTAAAAAAAATTGCCCTCCCCATAAGGTAGGGGTTTTATATGCCCCCTGTAGATAGATAGATAGATAATAATAGATTTTGTAGCCCCCAAAAATTTGGTGGGGGATATTAAAAACCCCCCCTCCCCATTAGAGGACATGCTCATTTTACATAGGAGATATATAGCCCCCGATTGGTACATAGATATATAGCCCACCCCCCCCCCCCCCAATTTGGGTAGGTATAAAATCCCCCTTTTGGGGGTAGGGAAAAAAATAGTCCCTCATTAGGCAGTAAAATATAGGTTTTCCCCCATAAGGTAGATATACCGTATAGCCCCTGATAGAATGTTGGTATATAGCACCCCATTAGGTAGGCAAATACCCCTGAAGGTAAAGGGGGTTTTTAGGGCCCTGTTAGGGAGATATTAGCCCTCCCACCCAATTAGGGAAAGGGAGTCCCCCTTTTTGGTAATTTAAAAAAAAAGAATAAAATTTACCTGTTCCCATTCCCCCATCATGTAGCTTTTTGGGGTTTTTCCCATGTAATGGGAAATTTAAAAATCACTCGGGATTGGCATGATACATTTAAAGTCATTAAGCTGCACAAAAAAATA
>JAODAL010021170.1:0-67676 GCA_025379985.1 Phyllomedusa bahiana | reverse complement strand
TTGAAAAACGTATTTTGGGGATAAACCCCAGCTAAAAACAAAGCTTAATTAAACCCCGGGATGTAAATTGCGCCAAACAATTGAGCCCCCCACAAACATACTTTGTAGCTGTTCAATGGCTATTTTTTACGCCACACAACAAGAGAAAAAATTGTAAAAAATAGTGTTATCGATTGCTTTGGCTATAGATCGCCCGATATCGATAGTCGCCACTATCGAAAAAGGGTTTTTTCGATAGGAGCATCTATTAGACATGACCTTAAATCTATGGGAGACAACAACCCCTTTCATTTTTACACCCAAACGGGCTGGAAACTGAAATTAACATCCACAACATCAAATGGATACGTGCTCACTTAGGCAACCACTTATTTATAAAATCAAGAAAAAAAGTCACGACCATTCACCTTGTACCACAGCCTGACCCAAAAAACCTGCACACACACAAATTAAAAAGTGCCAGAAGGCGAATAATTTAACCCATCATCTTATTTGAACGGGACTTGAAAACCCCCTTTCCTAACCCAGCATAGCCCCAAACCTCAGACCCCCCTTTTAAAAGTGCCAAAAAGAGTTTTAAACCCCCAAAATTTTAGTTGAACGGACATTGACAACATGCCCGGGGCCACACATGACCCCAAAAACCTGCATAAACCCCCGATTCAAAAGTGCCGGGAAAAGGAGCTTTCACCCCATTTTATTTCACGGGACATTGACTATACCTTCCGGCCACGCAACCCCCAAAACCTGCATGACCCCCCACTTTTAAAAAGTGCCGGAAAAAGGAGTCTTTCAACCACCTTTTATTTTTTCACGGGACATTGACTATCCCTGTCCGGGGCCACGCATGAGCCCCAAACCTCATGCCCCCCCACATTTAAAAGTCCCGGGAAAAAAGGGAGTCTTTAAAAAACACCATTTTTTTCACGGACATTGACTATACCTGTCCGGGCCCCACAGCATGACCCCCAAACCTGCATAACCCCAATTTAAAAAAAAGTGCCGGAAAAAATTTTTCAACTCCCCATTTATTTCCGGGAAAATGACATACCTGCCCGGGCCACAGCATACCCGGGCCCCGGATTACAGTGGGGGGTGGAAGCCAAGGCGGCGTCCTCCTTTTAACACCAGTTAAAATTCCCTGATACGCAGAAAACGAAAACTGTCTTTCTGAAGCAATCAAGGGGAAGTGTGGAACTCCACCTTTCTTCATACACAGAAATACCTGGTACGCTTGCCTCTCAGTATGATGTGGACCAATTGAGTTTTCACTTGGAAATACGGGTGGTTAACGCTCCTTTACACCAGCCCCTTTTATCGGCATTCTTTTTTTCCATTTTACTCAACATCGGAAAAATTTGGTCTTTGATTTTGTTCTCTGTCCTCCCATACTCCGCCTCTGAATAACCTACCGGGGCAATTTTCCTTACCCCCTTGAAAATTCCAAGGTTTTTTTTTACCAGCTATTTTGTACAGCAATTTTTAGTATTTAATTCAGAAAACACTTTTTTTAAAATAGGAGGAATCCCCCCCTTCTTTGTTTCTTTTTTTTAAATTTGTTTTAAAGGGGTTTTCCCTCAAAAAAGGGGATTGATGCTATGTTAAAATTTTTTCAAAACAAGTCTTTTTTCAATATTGTCCATTAACAGGTCCAAACCTTTTCCGTTTCGACGCACCATCATCCTTGAGCCACTCTTGACCATTTGAAAACAAATGCTTTAGAAACAACTTTTTTAGAATAGGACCTTAGTAACTGCGCCCAAAAGAAAAAACCTCCAAAAATTCAAAGCAGACCCTTGACCACTTTGGACAATTGGGAAAAACAAATGTCTGTTAGAAACAACATTTTTTTAGAATAGGAACTCTAGTATAGCTGCAGTCATAGCAAAATGCCCCCAAAAATTCAAAGCAGACCCTGACCCATTTTGGAAAATTTGTAAGAACAAATGCTGTTAGAAACCAACATTTTTTAGAATAGACAGTATATAGCTGCATTCACAGCAAACCCCCCAAAAATTTAAAAAGCATACCCTTGAGCCACTTTGGAAAAATTGTGAAAAACAAATGTCTGTAGAAACAACTTTTTTTTAAAAAAGGGACCTGCAGTAAAAGCTCTATCACAGCAAAACCCCCAAAAATTCAAAACATACCCTGAGCCACTTTTGAAAATTGGAAGAAAAAAAGTCTATTAAAAACAACATTTTTTTTAAATAAAAACCTGTAGATTCTGCTTTTTAAAACCCAGCATGCCCCAAAAAAATTATAAAAAGACTTCTCAGCCATTTAAAAAAATTGTGAAGGAGAAATCCACTTAGAACCCACATTTCTTTTCCCAAAGGAAAAATTTCGATCTCACAGCAACAACCCCAAAAAATATAAAAATAAACTTCCAGCCACTTTTTTAAAAAAATTGTGGGGCAACATACCCCAAATCCTTTTGCCCAATTTGGAAAAAACTAAAATAATGAGTAAAGGAAATGGTTTTTCATGAAACCTTGGGTCTTTTAGTCTCCTCACAGCAAAACCAGAAAAAGAACTGTTGGGAATTGAGAATAAAAATTGCATAAGAAATGACATTTTAAAAATAATTTTTTAAAGACCATTTCTTTTTGGAGAGGAATGTGAAGTAGAACCAGCAACTAACGTGACCTGGGCATTGGGGCCACAACACACAAGATCCTGCCGATTCATCTTGATGAAAGTAAAAACGGTCCACTTTATCGGGAAAAGCCGGGGATTTGTCGTAATGACTCCTGTGCTGAAGGGGGTCCCCGCTAATATACCTGGTGCGGGGGCAACAACCCTCTAGGGCGTGCGACCACCGGCCATCGTCAATTTTGGATACCCAGAATCAGGGGTCCAAACACATACAAAAACATGGGTGTTGAGACACAGATAGCCCGTGCACCATGATTTTAACTGGTCTCTGGGGTGTTGAAAATTGTGGCCGCATTGCATGCGTTGGTGAGTGGTAAATAAAGTTGCCAAGGTCCCCTTTAGGTTTTCTCCACCTTGCCTGCTGCTGCCATGCTGCCCACGGCTGCTTCATCCATTTTGTGAAAGTCCTGCGTTTTCCCCCGTACTTTTAAGAACGTGAACAGACCAACAGAGCTCCAGTTGATAAATCACAAGGTCTCCATTTCCTGCATTTTACTTCTATTTGGGTGGGTGAAGGAAAGTCTATTTTGTTTGAAACCGGGGATCCGGGAGGGTGGGCCACCCAGTAACGTTGTTCATTTGATGCCTTAATGCGGGATCATTGGGAGGAAATGGGGGCACCAAGCCTCATGTTGAGATGGAGCCTTGATTCCCCAACCTCGGGTTGGGGGGCACTCAAACTGATCTTCCCATCTTCCCCTCGCCTCAAATTCGCGCCAACCTCTTTTTCCAAGGGAGGGACGCGGTGTCTGGAATACCTCCCCTCCCCCCTCTCCCCCTTCCTCCCGGCCAGCTTCAACACAGCCCCACTTCCTCGGATGTACCCTTTTAAACTGAGGTCGCCTTGCACTAACTTTGGGCCCTGAACCACTGCCTAATAAAACCATAAATTGAGAAACTGCGGGGCCCTTTTGGATTTGACGGAGAGAAAGGCTCCTTCTGCATCGTGTCCCCCTCCTCCTCCGCGCTGGCGGGACCTGATTTTTTCAGAGTGTCCAACGATCTTCCAGAATAAGATCACCACAATGCCAAACTGACAAGGGGATGGGGTGGGGGCCATTTTTTTGGCTTCTTCAAAAATGCAAGGATGGGCAACTCTTTTACCTGCCCCCACTCTCGGTGGCTCAACACCCCGGGTCCCACCGCGCTTGTCAGGCCCTGTTCACTTCGTCCCGCATAATGGCATTGCCTGCTCCCACAATCGCGGGCATTTTGGAGGATGGAAATTTCCCCAATTGCCACCAAAAGAGACTTTTTACGGGGGGGCCGATTGACGCTGCAACGCGCCCGGCGGACAAGCAGGGGGCGAACGGGGGAAGTGCGAACTCAGACCCGACCTTTTTCACAGGCAGTCCAGACCCGGTAGCTCTTTTAAAAATTTCTGACACAATTTTATGACTTGCCGGCAAGGATTGCTCCCCACCGACTTTAAGGGGGGCCCCCAATTTCGCCCGTTAACGCACACCCCTTTCCTGGCACAAGGTTTTTTTTCACCCAGCCACCTCGGGCTCTTCGGAACCCCACAGCTCCTTACCTGTGGGGGACGGTTCCCAAGGCAAATTTAATTTTAAACGGGGCCGGTTCTCTGGCACGTGAAAGCACCAAAGGACCTTGGGGGGAAAGAGCCCCGCACCATCACTGCGGTTTTGAAGAGCGAGCGCCGGGCCTGAAGCACCGTCACCCCCAAAACACCACCCAGGGGAAGGGGGAAAAGGGAGGAGGGTCTCGGGTGTGGTGGTACTCGGGCGGAGGTGGGGTAAGCGGAGGCTGACCCTTACATGACCTGAGAGACATGGGGCGCTGAGGAAAGCTTGGGGGGGTGGGGGAGGGAGGAGGCGGGGACAAGGGTGGACAGGGTTGGGGGCCCGGGGTCGGTCGGGCCCTTTTTTTGGCCAAATGCCCCCCATTTTCAACTCATGATTCGCTGCATGTGACTAGACATGTTGTGGGGTTAACCACTTAAGTTCTTGCCTCACTTATGCGTTTACGGGAAAGGCGGCATATGACATCGATGGGTTAACAGGCTTTCCAAAGAAGGCCCAGGGTTGAGAGGTCCGGACCTTTTTTGACGGGCGAAACGAGGGGCGGGTTTGCGCTGACCGTGGCTGGCGGGAAACAACAGCGACTTTTGCGACCGCCCTCCCCTTTTTTGGGGGGCCGTATTGACACACCCCATCGTCTTTCCCCCTCCCACTGAGAAGCCTCCAACAAATTCGCGGAAAAGACCAATGGATCCGCAAAGTCGTCATCATCATCATCAAAAATCAAAACGGGACTTGGTCGTCCGACTTTTCTGCCCAAACTGAGGGCTACAAGCAAGGGCACTGCAAGGCGTTGCCGACCGCCCCTGATTTTCCGATTGACCGTTTCCTTCACCTCCTCTATGGCATCATAAAGGGCTCAAGCAGACAAAAACATCCTCTTATCTTTAAAAATCCTTTTTGACCCCAACCCATTTTTCATCAAAGAGGTCTTTAGACAAAGGATTATCCCCATGGGGTACACATTGACATTTGGGGTGCTTCTGTTGGGGCGGGTGCTGAGACACTTTGTGCCTGACTGCAGGACGAGGGGGTAAGACTGCTAATGCAGGTTTATTAACCCCCGAAGGACAATTGGCACGATTTTTCGTTCTTAGATTTACAGGGGCCCCGACCCAGCGATGACAGGCCTACGGTCCGCAACTGACGACCGCGGGAGCGTTTGTCGCCAGCACTGGAAGGAGCACCCCTTTTCCTTCGTACCTCTACCCCATGGCTACCACCCCTTTTCCCTTACCACCGATTTCGCGCCATTTCAGAAATAAAAAAATTAAAGGTATGGAATATTTTTTTAAAGTCCTTATTAAAAGACGGCAAAACACAGCTCTTCTCAAAACACTCTAATCAAAAAAAAATTGCTGGGTTTAAATTTTAAATGCAAGTTCATCACAAATCTGGGCGGGGAAAAGTGCAAAAAACACGACTTTATGTTTTTTGTAAAAAACGGGGATTTTTTGCACCTTTCAAATTTACCTGTGGTGAATAAAAATTCGTTTTTAAAAATTTACTTTGGTGGCGTCTAGAACAAAGCTGGGGGGCAAAATCAAAAAACCGTAACTGTTATGTTTTCGTATAATAAACTTTTTTTTGCACCTTTCAATTCACCTGGGGGAATATAGAATTGCTGTTTTAAGATTTACTGGGTGCGCGCAATGAACAAACTGGGGGGTGCAAAAGTCAAAAAACCTAACGATTTTTGGTAAAATAAAAAATATTTTTTTGGGACCTTTTAATTCACCCGGGGAATATAGAAAGCTGTTTTAAGATTTACGTGGATGCGCTTTAATGAACAAACGCTGTGCAAAAGTCAAAAATACGAAAATGTTATGTTTTTGGTATAAAAACGGATTTTTTTCACCTTTCAATTCACCTGTGGTGAATAAGAATTGCTGTTTTTTAAGATTTACGTGGATGCTGCGTCAAGAACAAAGCTGGGGGTTTTAAAATCAAAAAAAAACGTAAATGTTATGTTTTGATAATAAACGGAATTTTTTTACCTTTTTAATTCACCTGTGGTGAATATAGAATTTCGTTTTAAGATTTACGTGGAGCTGCGTCAATAACAAAGCGGGTGCGCAAAAGTCAAAAAAAACGTAACTGTATGTTTTCGTTTCGAAACACATATTTTTGGGGAACAAACAACCTTGGGGACACAAATTGCTGGGTTGTAATTTAACTGCAAGGTTATTTTTTTAACACAGGTGGAATGGGTAAAATTGAAAATTAACACCTATCTGAATACTGATAATAAAAGTGGAGTTTTGCACCTAACAAAGAGACCTGCAGTTACTAGAAATGATGTGTATCCAATATAAGTTCAGGCTGCCCAAATATCCAGGAAAAAAATTTCCCAATAGCAAACTGTTTATAATAAAGATATTGCACTACAATGTCTACACTAAGTCTTGTTGAACTTTATCCAGTGTTCTTTATAGATAGAGCTTGTCTGTGTTCGCCCGCGGGGCCCTCCCCCGTTCCCCCCGCCGTGACTTTACAGCGGTAGGTGCTGCTTTTAAATTCTCTAGCTAACTACATAAAATCTTCAAATCTCTAATATAACTAAATTGGAAGGATCACAGCTAATAGTAAGGTTTCTCTGTGCAGAAAAAAGACTAATTTCGCTGAGCTGTTTGGCCACAGGCAAGCGCAGGTTCTATCCCCTATGAGACGCTTAGAGACACTGAGGCTGAACAGGAAACGCTTGTTCTATGTAAAACGAGGTCATGTGATTTTTCCAGCCAATCGCAACCATACACATCCCAGCATGACGTCGCACACACATCCACCCTGCTCTATTCTGTAATCTGATTTGCTGGCCGCCAAAATGACAGGAAACGCCGAAAAAGGCGCGATCTTAATAGATGATGCTCAGATTTTAACCTTTATTATCGCATGATCTGAAAAATTCGATCACCATAAAAACCTTGCCGATTTCAACTTTGTCGATAAAAATCGCTCAACACTAGTAATTAACCTTCGCTTGTGAATTATGCTACAGGAAAAATGTATATATTTTGGCGTTGAAAATGACAGTTTCTTGGAGTCACTACAGCTGTATAACAACGCTTATTAACCCCTGGATGTAAATTGCGCCAAAGAATTGAGCACCAAAAATGAAGTGGTATTTGTATTGTAAAAACGCTGTTTCTTTAAATGAATACAACAGGAACAGGCTTAGATCCCCCTTGGATATTCAATATATTAAAATGTATATGCAGCTGCACTGGACACACACTGGACTTCAGATCCAATACCCAAAAAAATCAGAAATAGAACATTAAGAGAAGCAGTCTCTGAGACAAGCTGAGACACCCCACAAAAATCGCTGTATAAAAATCAGTCCTTCAGTAACAATCAGCCGCGGCAGCACCTTTCCTGATCAGTACAGTGAGAGCGGTATGAGCTCCAGCGTCGCGCCGGACTTATATAGTGCGGTGACGTCACAGAATCCCGCCGGTCTCTGATTGGCTTCATCTCTGCACATGTCATGCAGGCTATGCCCTTCTTCCTCCCAGAGTGCTTTGCCCCATGTAGCGCCATGTGCTCGCAGCCATTTTATCAATCAAAGCACACTTCGTTCACCCGCAGTCCCCCAAACTTTGACTTCGATCAGAACCGAAGTTTTCCTGAAATTCTAAACGAATTCCACTTCGTTAGAATCAATTCGCCCATCTCTAGTTAAAATCCATACAAAAAGTATTTTAGTGATAAAAACCGTAAAAAAAAGTATTTTTAGTGACAAAAGCGAGATAAGTTTAATAGCGCCAAAATGAGTAAAAAAGAAAAACATAATTTTAGTGTCAAGATCCTTTAAAAAAGTATTTTAGCGGCAAAATTCTTTAATAATGATTTTTTTGCGACAAAAGCGAGATAACTTTAGTAGTGCCAATATCTGTAAAAAAAAGTATTTTTAGCATCAGAAGTGAGATAACTTTATTAGCGCCAAATTTGTAAAGAAAAGGATTTTAGTGCCAAAATCCGTAAAAAAAACCTTATTCTTGTGCCAAAATCCGTAAAAAAATGTATTTTTAGCATCAGAAGTGAGATAACTTTATTAGCGTCAAAATTTGTAAAGAAAAGGATTTTAGTGTCAAAATCCGTAAAAAAGTATTCTTGTGCCAAAATTCGTAAAAAAAAAGTATTTTTAGCATCAGAAGCGAGATAAATTTATTAGAGCCAAAATCTGTAAAGAAAAGGATTTTAATGCCAAAATCCGTAAAAAAAACTTATTCTTGTACCAAAATCCGTAAAAAAAGTATTTTTAGCATCATAAGTGAGATAACTTTATTAGCGCCAAAATCTGTAAAGAAAAGTATTTTAGTGCCAAAATCCGTAAAAAAAACGTATTCTTGCACCAGAATCTGTAAAAAAAAAATATTTTTTGCAAAAAAAATAGAATTGTGCAAAAATCGTTAGCGACCACAGCATGATCATTTTATTACGAACGTTACAAACAAAGACACATCAGACACTTGTATTCAGATTTGATAAGGTATAACCTTTGTTACACCCACTATAGGTGGGACTTGGGTCTCCTGGGTGGGATTTCATTGAACAATCGTGTCAAAAAACTCAGCAAAAACGCGCAAAAAAAATACATCAAAAAACGTCCGGCGCGTTACATAGACTCCTGTAGTAAATTTTCTGCCCTGCTCTGTGTTTTTTGCAACATGTTGCAAAAGACGACCAGTAAAAAAAACGAGCAGAAAAAAGAAGCTCAGTGGAGACAGGAGGACGTTTTTACAATAGTCTATGGGAGCTGTTTTCAGTCGTTTTTTTCAGCGTTTTTAAAAAACGAAAGACGCTGAAAAAACTGACATTTTGCTGTGCAGTGGAGACATAGTCTTACTTTTTTCACTTATTGCGGTGAACTGTCTTTGAAATGCAGTGTGTGTATTCCTCACATACCCACATCTGCATTACAGCCAGTTCAGTCTTGTGGGTTATTGTTCTCTGTGCCAAAGAGTTACTTATTTCACTTATTGCGGTGAACTACCTTTGAAATACAGTGTGTGTATTTCTCACATACACACATGTCCATTACAACCAGTTCAGTCTTTTGGGTTATTGCTCTCTGTGCCAAAGAGTTACTTGATTCACTTATAAGGTGAAACACCTTTGAAATACAGCTTGTGTATTTGTCACAACTACATTAAGCTGTGTTTGTTTTATTGCAAATTTTTGATGAAACTGTATGTCAGACAGAAAGGTGGCAGGCCCTTCACATGGGAGGGGCAGTGGCACAAATGCTCATGGAGCAGGCACAGGTCGCAGAACAGTAAGGGGACGTCGCAGAAGGTGTCACTTATCGAGGCCAGAGCTAACTGTGTTATCTAGCAGCCGTGTGTTGACCACCAAGTCAACAGTTCTTGAATGGTTGACTAGGTCATCCACTTCCTTTCAGATGACATCGAACAAACACAGCCAAGAGTCTGTGGGTTCGTCAGACACAACCCTTAGTTGTCATGGCATGGAAGCAGGTAAGGGGCCCTCACCTGTCCTCATCCCGCCTCTGTCTCGTACAGTTTCCTCACCCAGATAACTACGATGTGCTGTGGGCTCTGCGCCACTATACAGCGAGGACAAACTATTTGAGGACAGTGAGCAGATACTAGGCAGCAGAGAACTGATGGCTTGTGCTGAGCCGAAGTGGAGAGTCCCAAGCCATCATTTCTTTTCAAAAAAGGCAGGACCAGCACTGCACAAATATGTAGAAGAGAAGGTGGGGCAGTCCTTGAGCCTGTCGGTGTATCCAAAGTGCACGGCAGCTCGAATGTGTAGAGCTGTAACTACAGTCAGGGACAGTACATGTCCTTTAGGGCCCACTTGGTGAATGTGCTTCCTTCCTAGCCACTCCAGCAACTTGGACAGGAGAAGCCGCTTTCTCCTCCATGTTGTCAAACTGCTGATCCTGCGCCAATGTCCGCCTTCTCCTCCTCCACCACCTCAGCCTCTACTGCAGAGACAAGTCTTAGTGCTCTTTCAGCATACCACATGTGCAGGGCACAGTGGTGTCATGCAGTTCTACGTATATAGAAAGAAAAGATCCGGAACGGCACTCACCATGTACTTTAATGCTTCCTTTTATTCAAAATAACATGAAGCAGCAGGCTGGACCAGACGAACAAACAGCACCACCAACGACCGTTTTGCGTGAAAACACGCTTTGTCAAGGCATACCCGGAGATGACGTGCACTCGTCTTAAATCTCCGCCTTGCCTGCTCCAACCATCCAGCCGGCAACAAATTAACCCAATGTATACAGAATACAATAAACACAGCATCGTATAACAACACCAACAATCCTGATTACATACAACATATATCTTTATAAAAAAGAGGAGAAATCATTCCTATCATTTAAACCCAAACCGCCTAATGCATCTGTTCGTAAGATCCAATGTGTTTCACACTGTAAAAGCATCCTATGTCGATCAGTCCCATTCCTTAAAGGAAGAATCCTTTGTAAACCTGCAAAGAGAATCCCAGACGTATCATCATTATGTATATCATGCATATGAGAAATAAATCTCGGGGCACCTCTCTTTGTTTTAATTGAATAAAGGTGTTCTCTAATCCTTATAAAGAGGGGGCGAATCGTCTTTCCAATATAAAATTACCCACACTGACACCACATTACATAAACTACATAATTTGTACGGCATGTAATTAACTCTTTGACCCTATGTATCACTGCACCTATTCATAATACATTATTTGTTATCATCATTTTACAAAATGAGCAAGACCCACATTTCTTATTACCTTTAGGGACACATTTTTTCAATCAATTCTCAGATTTTTTACTTAATCTTCCCTGGACCAATTCATCCCTAAGGTTCCGACTTTGCCTAAATGATATAATGGGAGGTACTTTAGTTTTTTCCTGGAGGTCCAAATCAGACTCCAGAATATGATAAAGTAATGTCTGATGCTTTTTCGAGGGCCATTTATTGTCAACGTGAGCAATTGTTGTTTGAAAGACGGGAACAAAGAAAAAAAATCAGATAGATCAGTTTTTTCGTTTGACTTTTCAAACATGTCTGAGGTTGTGAGGAGTGCGATTAGTAAGAATTGGCATATTCTGGAGTCTGATTTGAACCTCCAGGAAAAAAATTAATGTACAAGCCCCGGATAAAACTGCCTGTGCCCCGAACTTCGTCGGGTTCCAGGCCGCCGATGGTCTCTTCAGCTGTATGTGTGTCCGCTGGTTACACATACAGATGAAGGGATGAAGGCCTTTGTGGAGCAGAGAGCGAGCGCTTCCTGCTCTGTGGAGCACTCCAGTGAGCCGCACGCAGGTCTGCGGCCCTCCATAGTGTCCGGCACAGGTGGCATGAGTACATCATCATGCTGCCTGCGCAGCGTGACTTACCTGTCATCATATTATATATATCCTGGGAGCCATATTATCTTAATATATATATATATATATATATATATATATATATTATATATATATAATATATATATATATATATATAATATATATATATATATAATAATATATATACACATACTGGGGGCCATATTATCTAATTAGATATATACTGGGGCCATATTATCTTTATGTATATATATATATATATATATGTATATATATATATATGTGTGTGTGTGTGTATATGTATTATACATATATATATATATATATATATATATATATATATATATTATATATATATATATAATATATAATATAATATATATATATATATATATAGAGAGAGAAAAAGAAAAAAGTGGGGGCGCCCAATAGTGTAAAACTGTACACACTGAAGGTACAACAATAGTAAGACGTGCTTACCTTTTGGGGTTGTGCAGAGAAACAAGGCACAACACTCTGAGACGCTTGTAGGGCTATTGTTGCCGTTGCCCTAATCACGGCTGCCGAGATCGCGATCCTTTGTACAGGCTCAAGTGCTGGCTTGCACTCGGTAAAATATAGAGGTGCTCGCCCTGGATGGGGAGAAGCGTTGATCCGGCGCACTCCTTAACAAAAAACTTCCTCGTGGATAAAAGTTTTCTTTATTATTAAAAGTACAGCGGACTCTTACCACTGTTCCAATAAAACAAAGATAAAAAGACACTGGCTTTACGCGTTTCGCGCGGTACACCCGCGCTTCATCAGAAGCCATATATATATATTTAGTAGAGGAAAAAGAAGATGGTGGAACCGGCGCACATGTGTATACCGGAATGCCAATGATGCAGGCAGGGAGATCCAGAAAATTACTTTATTATTCTAAAAAGGCTAGGGCGATAACCTCAGCCAATCTAAAACAATTTGAAAGCAAGTAGGCATGTTCTTCCATGCGTCCTCAGTATCTACAATGCGTCTTGCTCTAAGCAATTGACTATAGGGCAAGGATTTACGCATACTAGTAGGATGGCAGCTATTGTAATGTAAAATTGTATTTTTATCTGTTTCCTTAATATAAAGATCAGTATGTAACTTATTATTAATTACAGAAACTTTGGTGTCCAAAAAAGTTAGAGATTCCTCAGAATAAGAAATGGTAAACTGTATAGAGGAATCAATAGTATTCAAAAATTTATGAAACTCTAGTAACTCATCCACATCACCTGTCCAAATAAAAAAAATTGTCAACTATGTATCTCCACCACCTTAACACCTTAGAAAAGTGGGGAGATACATAGATAAAGTCCTCCTCCATCATGGCCATAAAATAATTTGCGTATGTGGGTGCGACATTGGTGCCCATTGCAGTGCCTCTTAACTGTAAATAAAAAGTGTCACCAAATTGAAAATAATTGCAAGTTAGTACCAAAGATAACAGATTAATAATCAATTCACATCCGGATTTGGAAAAATTAGAACCTTGTAAAACCCGTATGACAGCTTCTAAACCAGCATCATGGGAAATAGAAGTATATAAACTGGTAATATCAAATGAGGCTAAAATCGCCCCGCTTGGAATATCAATATTACCAATTTTTTGTAAATAATCATTAGTGTCCCTAATGTAAGATCTGCAATAAAAACAAATTTATTTAAATCTCTATCCAAAAAAAAAGAGACATTACTAGAGATTGAATTTCTGCCGGACACAATCGGCCTACCTGGAGGGTTAACTAAGGACTTATGGACTTTTGGTAAAAAATACAGGATTGGAGTGACGGGATGAAAAACTATCAAAAATTCTCTCAAAGCCTGGTCTACAAGACCCATTGTCAAAAGCATCGTTAATCACCATTCCAATTTGCGCCAATCAAATTTTGGGTCACAAGAAAGGGGGGCGGTATACACCCTATCTGAAGTTGAGGTTAGCTTCATCAAGATATGAGACATGTTCATTATCAAACTGCCCCCCCCTTTTATCTGCGGGACAATTTTTTGAATTTGAATGTTGGATAATTCTTTAAAGGGCTAATATCCTGTGAAGTAGATTAGGTCAAATGTAGTGTTTTCCCCCCACTATCTCTAAATCCCAACATCTTTTAACTAGCTGTATAAACTCTAATGGGGGGATTAAGTTGATGAGAAAAAATCACTAGGTAAAGACAACCTAATCCTTCAACGGAAAAAAACACATTTTAGTGAATTACAGAAAATTTGGGGTTGTTGAGAAACCATCCCTTGTTTTAATTTTAAAAAAAAATTGAATAAACCCAAATTAGAGGGAAAACCAATTGATTTTTTAAAACTGGAAAAAACGACAGTCCTTTAGAAGAACTTGAAACCTGTGTAGATGTAAGTTCAAAGAGGAAATTAATCACAGCCGTTGAATTCATTTCTTTTTTTGCTGGTACAGGGGGGTATATTCAAGGGTTTATTCTGTCTTGGCTCTGGGATTTCCCGGGTTTTGTTCTTTTTTTTTCCTCCCTGGGGGGGTCACGTTTTTTAGTACCTTTGGGTATTCCCTAAAAAAGACCATCATATTGAAGCGTGATCAATCCGATCTTTATCCTTATTTTTCTTAGACTTTATTTTGGGTAGTGACATTTTCGTTTTGACCAAGAAAGACCTTTCCCGACCGAAGCTTGTAAATCCCGGACCCTTTCCTTTTTTTTGTATCTTTAAATCCTTCTTAAAATTTAGCCCAAAAAACTCTGTTTGTTTATCTATGAATTTTTTATATCATCAGGGGAGACAAGGATTTCAATAAACTCTATAACAACAAAATTTTCTACGCATACTTTGTAATCCCTTTAAAAAACCTAGTTCATAGCGTATGTCCCAATGCAATTGTTTGAGATGGATTCAAAGCGAGTTGAAGTCCAGATCTTGTGAAAACAAATGGGTCTAATGCAGCCCTACCCCCGGGATTCTCTTATTTTAAAATTTCCTTAATGTCAAAATGTATCCAAAGAATATTTTCTTTTGAAAAAGATTTATATTGGGGTTGAGTATCATAATCGAAGGTGTATTTAAAAATTTTAGCATCACCACAAATTCCCTTTAAAATCCGTTTCCCCCTCCATATCGAAAAAGCAGAAACATGTGGGGACATTGAAAAAGAACCAACCGCATCGGATACAAGTCTCCATATTAACCGGATGCCAGCTAAAAAAACCAATAAAAAAAAGAAAAAAAAACCATTTCCCAAATATGAAAAAAGGTGCGGGGGTGCACGCGAGAAAAAGTCAGACCAAAAGACTTCAAAGTCAATATCCAAAAGAGAGAACTCGCAGCACTCACTTGGTAAATAGTTAATAAAGTTTAGGTAGAGTTTATTACCACATGTCAAACGACGTTTTTCGTGCCCTCTCACAGGCCGTTTTCAAGTGACAAACAGTGTACAATCCAAAGTATATATAAAGACTTCAAATAACCAGTTGATTTACAAAAATTTAACAATGTGACATGATCAGAGTAATGCATTATACACAATATATCATTTAAAAAATCATATGTGAACTATAAGAGATTAGTATTGATATGCAACACTATCAATGAAAAATGTGCATTGTAATACAAAAATATACCACTAAATTAGGGGGCGGAAACCAAATGCGCTCACCTGAACTGTATTAATAATCATAGCATGACATAGTAAGACATAACACCGCAAGGTTCGTCTCGGCGTCTCGCCCTAGCCGTTTTAGAATAATAAAGTCATTTTCTGGATCTCCCTGCCTGATCATTGGCAATTCTTGGATACACATGTGCGTCGTCGGTTCCACATCTTCTTTTTCCTCTGACTAGTATATATATATATATATATATTATATATATATATATTATAGTTATATATATATATTATATTATATATATATGTGTGTTATATATATATATATATATATATATAAAAATATATAAATAAATATATATAATATATATATATATATAATATATATATTATACTATATATTATATATATATATAATATATATATATATATATAAATATATGTATATTTATAATATATATATATATTGTGGCAGAGCGGACAGCCAGGCAGTCGCATGTTCCTGCCGCTAGGTGGAATACAGCAGATACGGCTACAGACGTTCTACCAAAACCTGGGTTGGTGGCTGGGAAGCAACTTATTTGGCGTCAGTAACCATAGGTTGCTGACACAGGTACCTAGCTATGGCAGCAATGCGGCTAGTATCGCAAAAGGGTTGCTTTTTCCCGGGACGGCGACGATAGGTTGCGGTGGGTTGCCGTCCCCACGTTCCAGGACGGGGTTTTGGAACATTCCTGGAGACTTATTAAAAGCCTTGTCTCTCCAGGTAAGCGGGTGGGTGTGGATTGCCTACCTGAGAGTGGAGAGCAGAGGGCTGAGGAGGAGGGCCTCTTACCCCCAGGCTGGACGGAAGCCTGAAGTTGTTACTAGGAGAGTACAGGGGCTGTCGGTGCTGGACTGTAGGTTCATGACGCAGGTTAGAGAGGAGTCTCTACTGTATATGTAGTTAGTGGCTAGACGGCCTAGGGTTTAATTTTTGGTATACCGTATATATTTTTCCTGTGTTGATAAATTAAAAAGCTGGTGGAATCCAGACTTGAACCTGTGTCAGCAATTCCGTTTACAAAAGCGGCGAACCCGGAAAGCTAAGGAACCCCAGGACGGTCCAAGATGGCTTCCAAACGCATGTGAAGCGTCTTACATATGGTGGAGGTTTGCGGGAAGGGCAAGTTGGCGCAGTGTTGCTAATTGGCACGAAGGGTGTGTGCATGAAGTGGTGCAGAAGAATACTGCAAAGGGCATAGGACTGCTGAAGTTTAGCTCTGTGTTTGAGCAAGGTGTTCTGAAGAGATGGAGGTCAGCCTTTATACAGGACTGTTCCGTGTGGGAAGACTGCCTCACTGAAGTGAGTGACTGGTGCTTAATGAGACCCCAGTGACAGGGGTTTTTGCCATCAAGAGTCTTGTACAGCAGAAATTTAAAGGGCCAGAGGCCTTATTGTGAAGTGTTGCTGTCAAGCGACTGTGAGGCTCAGTGAGCAAGTGGTATCTTTAACGAGGAGAGAGAGAAACACCCGCAGTTATACTGGGAAATCTTGGGATACAACTTCTTGTGTGAATAAGGGTCTGTTTCTGCAGAGAGAATGCACAGGCAGACCCAATACAGAGACTGTGTTACTGTGGAAAATTTCTTCCTTGTTTGAACATGGAGGAATTGTTGAAATGCATGCAGGCAGGCAAATGCCCAGTAGCCACAAGCAATTAGCCCAAACAGGAAGGACCGAGCGTGGGACCAGAGAGGGGACCGACTGGCTGTGCAGGAGGCGCATTTGCGAAACAGATGGGAACTGGGGGACTGAGCAGCCGATTGGCAGTGCGTTGAGGCTATGAGAAAGATGACTCCTGCAGATGACGTATTGCGTTCCTGCGGAATGAGCGGATTGCGATTCGTGAAAAACTGCCCACATGAAGAGATGGGATATGTTATGGCGCCCTTGTGGTTGGCAAAGCCCAAAGGATTTATTGTGACATTGCTACAGGACCCACTAGAGATTACCCCAAGTAAAGACTGAGATTCTGGCATGTCTGGGGTTAACCAGGGGACTGTTTATGGGCAAGATGGAAGAACCAAAAGTGTGCAAATCTGTTGCCGAGGGCAAACCGACACGGACTACTGCAGGAGCATGGTCCAGTTCCGAAAGCAATATGTTCCATACCTGCAGGGGGTTAAAATCCTCAACCGTGGGAGCACACGGAGTAACATTGGATGATGGCTGTTACCCAGACGGCAACAACTCGTCAGCAGAGGGCACCCATTACAGTCCAGAAAGAGGAGCGGTGTTGGGGGGAGGTCAAAAGCAGGCAGTGTGATTCTGAGAGTCCTCTGACCAGGAGGCCAGAGAAGATGCAGCCCACAAGTCGGGGAGTCCCAGCGGGTGTTGGTGTCCCACCTTGTTTGTCGGGATCGAACCAGAGGTTTCCAGAAGTGCTAATGGACTATCCCAGGTTTGAAAAACCGACTGGAATTTTTGGGGTAAGACTGTTGCTGTTTTCGATGTCACCATTTTTGAGACTGGTAAACATGTGCAGGATTTTGTGGGGACTTTGCTGATCTAAATAGATGTCCAGATATGCTGTCAATCCAAAGGCATCCTGAGGGGCAGTGGGACTGTTAAATTGGAGGTACAGAGTCTGATGGACTGAATATATTTGGCATGTGGACATGTCATTAGAAAAATCGTTTTACTGCTTTCATGGTTGAGAAACCTGATAGGTCCTGAACAAGGTGCTATAGATCTGCAGCCACAATAGTAGGGGGGATTAGCTCAGGTGTGCCCCTAGGACGATCTTGGCTGAGGATAAGCAGTTCGGTATGAGCCACTAGGTAATAGCAAAACCTGCAAATGGGTCCTAGTGCAGCTCTCTATATATACTCAGGGGATTGCCAAGTGTGAACCAAGATGGCTACCCTGACAGCAAATGAGGAGACTAGTCATGGTGCCTCTATGAGGTCGTAGGGCTGTGAGCAGCGCATGTTACGCAGGTGATGTGTTGTTCGGTAGTGGATAGCCACCCTGAGACGTGCGCTGTCAGTGCAGCTTCTTGTGAGTTCGGGTGCGAGTGAATTGTAACAGGTTGTTTTTCCAAAAGGGGAATACGGAAAACCCCTTGCAATAGTGGTTCTGATGCTAGTTCTGAAGGTGCTGCATGACAAGAGCGTGAATGTGATGGTGATTGGAACATGGGTAGCATGCTTTTAATTTTTTGTTTTTTTTTTTTGCAGGAGTAAATCTGGATTGTCCTAGCCGCACTGTGTGAACTTGGGTGGTATAAAAGAGATAGCTGATCCAGTAAGCTGAGCATGCTCTTATGGTGGACCGGTTACTGGAGATGGTGAGAAAATATTCTCCATCCTATTACTGAAGGTATGAACGAACCAGTGAGTGGGGTGCCCAGGGGAAAGCTATCGACTGAAGTGCACCATCTGGGAGTGTAGAGCGTTGATAAGGAAAGGGTAAATAGTGGAATGTGGTTACCCTCTTTGTGGTGACATGATGATGCCCAGCAGTAAAACATGTCCCCACCTAGCAAGGCAGAAATAGTGGACTCCGGGATGGAGGAATGTGTAAAACAATGTACATGGGTCTGGTTGTTGACTCTGGTGGGTTATGTGAGTTTAGTAGTGGGCCAGATGCAGGAGGGATCCTACAGATGTTGAAGAGTTCATCGGTGGTGACAGGGGTAGTAGAGATATGGATGGATGTGTCTCCAAGTTGTGCTGCACAAAGTGGGTTGCTAGTCATCACAAGAGATGGGGTGTAGGTTTTAAACCCTCATGAAGGACAGGGGAGGATGAAGGAATCCTCAGGACCCATAGTGATGGGCGATGGTAATGTAATGGTGACTGATGGAATGGTCCATAGAAATGGAGATGGTCAGTAAGATTAGACAAGGTTCCTTTGAGAAGTTGCAGGACTGTGTCCCAAGGCAAAGAAGAGGGCAAAACGCGTATAGTTTGAAGAGGACCAGTAGTATAGAGATGTTGGACAGTATGAGGGTTTAACAACCCGGTGTAGTTGACCTTGGGTTGGGGGTTAGAGACTGAAACCTGATATCCAAGGTCCAATGTGATGAAAGTCTGTGAAGTTGCAGAGCATGGGTGCTGTATGCCCGTGTTGAGAAAGGTGTAAACCAGCTGAGTTGGTAACAAGGTCAAATACTTGCTACCATCGGTGAGACAATGTGATGGAAAGGTGATACATTATGGCCCATAACTTTGCACATGTTGAGATAAGTGAAGGGTTGGGAACCCTCAGCGGGAGCTTCCTCTGGGGCCAGTGCAGTAAAGATACCAGTTGAGCCTCAGAAGTCCGCATACGGTCAGTGCTTGCCAGAAGTCTGGTGATGGCCAAAAACTATAGGCTTTATATGGTCCTGCAGAGTGGAAAATAATCGGTGATAAAAAAAGTCATGTGGATATTTCACGATTAGTTATGTGAGTGCGCTGGCTGGGTTTTGTTAGCATCAGATGTAAGGGAGTTAATTGCCTCAGAGACAGGTACCTGGAGAAGGTTAGTAAACATGGATGGTATGTATGGATTCTCGGTTCTGGCTGTTGGAATTTGGGACCAATGGCA
The DNA here is from genome assembly GCA_025379985.1 of Phyllomedusa bahiana. Lineage (NCBI taxonomy): Eukaryota > Metazoa > Chordata > Amphibia > Anura > Hylidae > Phyllomedusa > Phyllomedusa bahiana. The sequence goes on along the minus strand of JAODAL010021170.1, from coordinate 47,967 downwards.
GATGATTGAGAGAAACAAATGGGGAAAAATCTGGCATGTTGAAGGGGGAAAAGGATTTTCTAACAGGCTTGTTGAAACTGGTGTATAGTTCCACCTGAGAGTATGGGATAGCCGCCCAGGAAACATAGTTGCAAGTTCTGACTTAGGTAAAGTCGTACCCAAAGTAGGTGCTTTGACCCTGGAGGGAGTTTTGTGAAGGGTGAGAAAGACCTACGGCCTTTTTTCAAAGGGGGGGGTTATGTGGAAGAGCGGACAGAGGCGAGTGCATGTTCTGCCACTAGGAGGAAATCAGCACGTTTTATACCGGCTCAGACGTGCCACCAAAAAATCCTGGGTTTGGTGGGGGAAATGCAAATATTTGGCAGTCAGTAACAATGGTTGCGACACAGGTACCTAGCATGTGCAATGCGGCTAGTAATGGTTGCTTTCCCGGGACGGCAGATTAGCTTGGGTGGGTTGCCGTCCCACGTTCCAGGGACGCGGTTTTGGAACATCCCTGGAGGACTTATTAAAAGCCTGTCTCTCCAGGTAATCGGGGGGTGTGTGCATGCTACCTGAGTGAGGGAGCAGCAGAGGAGCTGAGGAGAGGCCTCTTCCCCCAGCTGGACGGAAGCCTGAAGTGTACTAGGAGATTACAAGGCTGTCGGTGCTGGTCAGTACGGTCCTGACGCAGGTTAGAGAGGGTCTATACTGTATATTGTAGTATAGTGGATAGACGGCCTAGGGTTTAACTTTTGTATACCGTATATATTTTTCCTGTGTTTTTTTTGATAATATAGCTGGTGGAATCCAGACTTTGAAAGAGACCTGTGTCAGCAATTTCCGTTTACCAAAAGCGGCGATCGGAGCTAAAGAACCCAGGACGGTCCAAGAATGGCGTCCAAACGCATGTGAAGCATTACAATATATATTTTATATATATATATTTATATATATATACTATTATATATATATATATATATATATATATATATATATGCTAAGACACTATACTATATATAATATATATATTTATATATTTATATATATATATATATTTTATATATTATTATTTATATATAGTAATATATATATATATGATATATTTAGTAGAGGAAAAAGAAGATGGTGGAAACGGTGCACTTGTGTGGGGGGTGGGGGAGGTGGGGGGGATCAGGAAATGCCAATGATGCGGCCAGGGAGATCCAGAAAATTACTTTATTAATCTAAAAAGGCTAGGGCGATAACCTCACCCAAAATTTAAAAAAACAATTGAAAGCAATAGGGTTTTACTTGCTTTTAAAATTGTTTTAAAAATTGGCTGAGAAAAACGCCCTACCTTTTAGAAAATTAAAGAAATTTTTTCTGGATCTCCCGCCTGCACATTGCCTTTCCAAAACACATGTGCGCCGGTTCCACCACTTTTTTTTCCCTCTACTTCTGTTTGGGCGGACGCCGCTCAAGGGAAATCGGCGCCGTAAAAAAGGCAAAAACGGCTCATAAAACCCCTGTATGCAAAATATGAGTTTTGGCCTCTACACAAGAGCGCAATAAAAAGGGTGAAAATCAAATACCATATGCTAGGGTTATTATCAAAAAATTATATAATTTAAATATTATAATATATATATAAAAAATATTTAATAATAAATATATGTATATAATATATATATATAATAAATATAAATATTACTGGGGCTTTTATCAGATAAGCATCAAAGATAGTCACCTAAAGGGTTTTTAAACACTTACAGGTGTCCCCTTCAATTTAATAAGGGGATTTTTTTGCCTTAAAAGGGGTTTTTGGGACCATCATTGCGTTGTTCAGAAAGTCGAGGATACACGCTTTAGTCCACTGAATGGACGTTAAATTTTATTAGGGGAAAAAAAAAAGCAGCTAATAAAGAAAAAAATGGCCCTTTTACTTTAGAAATAAAGGGTCATCAGTATAAAAATTGGGAAACTTGAAAGTTCCCCCAAGTGCAGGGCAAAAAACCATAAAGGGTTGCTACAAAAAAAACTGGCTCACATGAGGACCGCGCGGGGAAAGGAAGACCAAGAGTCACCTCTGGCAGGATAAGTTTACCCCGATCCCCCACCTCAGAAATTGCATTTAACAGCGCTCAGATTAACACCAGGTAAATCCACACAGAGTTCAGCGCAGACACACCTACAACAATTTTAAGGGGAGACTAGGGCAGCAGCCTTCATGGTAAATAGCTGCTAGAAACCACGCAAAGGACGGGCAAAAAGCAAAAGGGAGACTTGTTTGGGTAAAGAACAAAGGGAAGGGGACATTAGACCAGTGAAACTGTGCTTTGGTCTAATATTCCAGTTTTGAGACCCCAACCACTGTGTTTTTGGTACCAAAAAAAGGGAACGAAGGGACTCACTCCCTTGCCCCCCACCGTAAGAATGGAGGAGGAATTTAAATGGTGGGGGTTCTTTGCGGGTGACATGTGGGGTTTTTTTCAAAATTAAAGGAATACTGAACACAAGGTTCCACAGCATTTTGCAGCGGCATGCATTCCCTTTTTGCTTTTTGGGCCCACATTTTTTTAAACATGACAATGACCCCCAACACACCTCAAACTGGAAGGGCAATTTGCCCAAAGAAGGAGAGGATGGGGTGCAACGCCAATGACCTACCCCCACACCCCCCCTGAACCCAATCGAGGGGTTTGGGGGGGCTGACCCAAAGAAAAGGAAAAAGGGGCCAACAAGTGAACATCTCGGGGAACCCTTTCAAAACTGTTGGAAGACCATTTAGGTGACATTTCGAAGCTCATCAAATAAGCCAAGTGTGCAAACAGTAACCAAAGCAAAAGGGGGTACTTTGAAGAACCTAGAATAAAAGACAAATTTTCAATTGTTTCACACTTTTTTTTTTAAGTATAAATTCCACATTTTAATTCTATTTTTTTGATGCCTTCAGTGTAATTAAAATTTTTAAATAGTCATGAAAAATACAGAAAACTGTTGGAATGAAAGGTGTTCCAAACTTTTTTTCTAGATCCTAGAATAACCCCGCAGCAATGAAACTTTTCTCTCCTCTTTCTATCAGTGCTTGTAGGGACATTAGGAGACCCCAAAAAGAAAGAAAAAAGAAATTCCTATCCCTGATGAAAGTTTTTTATGGAGTAACCTTTTTCTCTTTTTTTCCGGGGTTCAGTCTCAAGCACAACTTCTCCAGTCATCAAACCAAGTGGTGATAAAGCCCGGGAATTCACATCAACTCTCATGTAAAGCTTCTGGATTTACTTTCAATAGCTACAGGATCCCCTGGGTTAGACAGACTCCTGACAGACGATTCCATTGGATGGGATATATTAACCTGGATGGTGGTCACAAAAACTATCATAATTCTTTCAAAGGACAATTTACTTTTCCAGAATAACATAACAAAATTTTAAATCTACAAATGAACAACATAAAAACTGGGACCGCCGTGATTTCGTGCTAGAACTAAGATAAAAAAGAATGTCTGAGAATTACATAAACTGGTCTAATGTTTTATTACTTGTCATTAGGTGGCAGAAGAAATCCTAAAACATTACAATGTAACAACAAGCATGAAAAGCATATATTGCATCAGAAAGACAGAATGAAGAATGTACTGTAAATCATGGTTATCACTGGCATTAAGGCTATGTCTCCACACGACTGGTTTAACCCCTTCCTGACATTGGACGTATGTACGCCAAGGGGAAGTGATTTCCCTGCAAAAAGGGGAAATGCTCGTCCTGGGGGGATGTGCGGGTTACGGGGGACCCACACGATGCGACAGGAACCACGGAAAAATTTCTGCTGGTTTCAGCCGCCCCCCCCGGGTGATTAAAGCTTTATTACCGAACCTTTATGGTTGCTAAAAAGCCTCAAGCAGGAATGATTTTGTACTGAAAAATATGGGGGCCATATATTAATTATAATTTTGGGGGGGCCAAAAATAATCTTACTATTTTTAACTGGGGGCCCAAATTTCATATAAAAATATTTACTGGGGGCCATATTATCTTAGAATATATACACTTGGGGCCATATCATCATGTTATATGTATACTGGGGGCCAAATTATCTTATTATATATACTGGGGGGGCCCAAAAACTATTTGTCTATGGGGGAATATAATCTTATATTTGTCTACGTGGAAGATTTTCTTATTAATAAATTTCTGGGGGCCAAATTTTTCAATTATATGTATATGGGGCCATATTTTTTACATTAAATATGGGGGCCATATTTTCCTTTTTAAAATTCTGGGAGCCATATAATCTTACTATTTGTATACTGGGAGACATATTATCTTATTATGTATATACTGTTGGCCATATTATCATATTACATGTATACTGTGGGCCATATTATCTAACTATATATACTGGGGGCCATATTATCTAATTATATATGCTGGGGTTCATATAAAACTTAATTTGAAAACGGGGCCAAAATATTTTTTATATAAAATGGTGGCCATTTTTATCTAAATTTTTTAAAACACTGGGAGCCAATTTTCTTTTTTAAAAAACGGGGGCTATGTTAACCCCATATTTAACACTGGGGGCCAGTTATCTAATTAATAACACGGGCCTTGTAACCTAATTAATAACACTGGGGGCCATGTTACCTAATTATTTATATACTGGGGGCCATGTTTTCTAATTATATATATACTGGGGGTCATATTAGCTGCCTATAAACCTACCTCATACAGGCCGATAAAGGAACTCCATGCTTTCCTGAATAAATCCTCATTAGGAAGGGAGCTATATAAACCCCCCAGTAGGTCTGTACTTATATAGGTTCTGGAAAAGTGAGGATTCTAAAAATTTTTGTGGTAAATTCTGCAGAGATGGTTCGTGGCTGGGAGAAGTCATCATGGTGGTCTGGGCCGGATGGAGAAGAGAAGAGAAGAGAAAGTGAATGACTTTCAATCATCAAAAATAATGTTTCCTGTAAAGTCACTAAATGTAACTTCAGTGTAATCAGTTATATGAACTGTGAGCCATCTTTAATAATAACTAGTTTGACTGGGAAACCCCATCTGTATAGGATTTCTTTCTCTCTAAGAATTTTTGTAAAGAGGTGAAATTCTTTGCACTTGAACATTGTCATCGCTGACAAGTCTGGAAAGATGGAGATGACTTGGAACAAGGGGACTTCGCAGTCCCCATACGTCTGGAAAACAACGTTTTGACCTATATAGAAATGAAAATCATCGCAATGGTATCCTCGGATCTGTAGATGGATAAATTCTTGGTTTAGGGGATTCTATGATGGTCTATTTATGAGATTTGTGAGGTACATTGAGGAAGGATAAGTACCATTAGGTCAGTAGGTAGGGGAGCAAGTTGATCTGAGGGTAACTGACTACTGAATTCCCCTGAGCCTTATGTTATTTTCCGTCAGACCGGTCTTTTCCAGTCAAATCACTTTGGCTGAGTAGTGATGGACTCCTCCTCCCGGGGACAGAAGTGGTATCGATGAGCTCATTATGGGAGTTGGCAAAGTCTGACATTTTTGACTTTAAATATGCTCCCGTACATGAAGGTCAACGACTGAACGTCCTGCTTTAAAGATACTTACATATCACTTGTTTCAACTCACATGTAGATGATGTTCTGAAGGAGGAGAAAGCAGATGTAAGGTGTCCACTGTTCAACGGCTATCTTCCATTTGCTCCTGTTGTTTCTAATTGATTGAGATTCCGCTCTGGATGAAATGGTGATGGAGGTAGATGGAGGAAATTGCAGGCCCCTTTTAGAGAGAGTTTTACATTGGATGGAGGAGAAAATCTCTGGAATTTTGCCGGTTTGTGTCTTGGATTCTTCTTAGATTTTCCACCCATAATAAGTAGCTGGGGAACAGCAGGTATGCAACTTCGAGTAGTAATAAGAGTTCTTTATCAGTGGTATGACTGATATGACAGTGGTATGTTCTCTATAAACAGTCTGTGCCTCTTATTGAGAAATAGCACCAAGGGTTCGCAAGGTAGACATCTGTACCGTTGATTGGAAAGGAGGTGTTTTTTTGTCTACCTTCTGTTGATTGGAAATGATCTTGGGGTCAGCAGAATCACCCACTCAGAGAGAGGGAGATTTGGGGACACAAAATGCAGATACTAAGCAGGGATATCTGTAAAGTGTCCAGATGGCTGGATGATGCTACTGCGTTACTACCAGATGCCTGAGATAGGCAGGTGGATAGCGTCTGGTCCACTTGCCTGTTATATAAGAACCCGCGACAAAAGAATGTACAGATAGAGGTTTGTGTGATATGCTTCAGGCAAGCTGCTAACCAACGCCTGCTAACCGAGCCCACCGTACTTTTCCGGAACCGGGATCAGACTCCATACCCCAGCTGATCGCTATCCATCCCAGGACCCAGCCAATGGCAAAAGGAGTCGCCTCACCTGGCTGCTGGTAACAGTGACGATCACGAGCCCGTGAACTTGAATTGCCCCTTCCAATAGGAAGTATAACAGAGTTCTTATACCCAGAACGTAGGCTCATAGGGCCCCCCACAAAATAGGTTTACATGGTCCTCCAGGTCGAAAGAGGAAGATAACATAGGATTCCTCCAGTCGGTGTTTGTATGTTAAGGACCCCCCCCATGTTTGGTTGTTTAAACAGGGCCCACAATAAAATAAAAAAAAAATACCTCTCCTTGTTCCTCCATCGAACACCTTTTCTGTGAGTCTGGAGCAGGTGACATGACTTCATCATGCTGCCTGATCTGGAACTCCGCTTCTGGCATCTAGTAGATCATAAGCCTAAGAATTGATGCCTAGGCTTAGGGCCTAGTACAAACAATGGTGTAGGTGGTGGGATAGCTTCATTACATCGTGCCACCTACACCCAGGGAGCCAAAAGGCTGTGTTCGGAGCCAGCTCCAACCCTGGAGCAATGCAGCTATGTGGTGAAGAGGGCCTATGGGCCCCATGGATCAGAGGTCTGGTCACAAGTGCGCTACAACCTTTGCAACCTATGATACTGGGTAGACATGTTTTTATATTTTCATATTCATCTTATGCTAAACACTGATCCTTGCAATATATTAATATCTGATACCAGTTGAATTGTATGTAGTTTTCTCACTATCAGTTTAAAATAGTTGTCTGGGTCATTCTTTAAAATAAATGACTGCTGCTGGGGAAAAAAAAAAAAAAACATACCCAACTTTGTCCTCGTGTCCGTTCCAGCATTACCTGTCATTCCTGAACGGGCCCGACCGGGCAGATTCCTGGTGGGCTAGGTCACACTGAGCTGCTTTCTCCACCATGCTCTGTACCTTCCAGGTTCTTTTTAATATGGAAAAAAAAAAAAAAAAAAAAAAAAAAAAAAGCAGCACCGCTGTGCAGGGCCACAGCTGCAGCAATGGGCTCCTAAGGTGTTGTTCAACATGGTATCAGTTATGATGGGCAGCGGCCACTACAGAGGGCCGTTGAAACAGGCCACTTCATGCCTCCGTAACGGTCCTGGCAGCATCAGGAGTCAGGCACTTTTCCGACACCCATTAGGAGAGGCCTATGGTGGTGGCCACACCGCTCCGCAGCGACTGGTACTCACTATGTCACTCACTTGTTAGGAGAAGGCATCTTCAATGCACACAGTAAATTTGTGTGGAGATAAAGGTGGGGGTGGGGACGGGTGCAGATATCAGACAGCTCAGTACAGAACACAGAAGAGAACTGATTGTCTGGCACCAGCTCTCCAGTCACCCCGCCCAATGCAGGAAGAATGCTAATGTGCTTGGAGCACATTATTTTCTGCCTACACCAGATGCTGGCTCTTTCGGGTATTCCTCCAGGCCTTACAAGGTGGTAAATAGGTTTTTACTTTACTACCTACCCACCTGGGACCTTTCCTGCCTACCTTCCTACCTGGGGCCTTGCCTTACTGTCTGCCTGCCTACCTACCCACCTGGGGCCTTGCCTTCCTGTCTACCTACCCACCTGGGACCTTGCCTGCCTACTTATCCACCTGGGGTCTTGCCTGCCTGTATACCTTACTTGTCTGCCTGTCTAGCAGCCTACCCACCTGGGGCTTTTCCTTCCTTCGAACCTTACTTGGACAATGTCTGCCTACTTACCTACCCACCTACATTACTGAGGTCTTAACTGCCTACTGTTGCCACTATAAATATAGTACTGCGACCTATCATGGTCGCGACATCGAAGCTGCAGGCAGGAGGAGTGAGCTACTTCTGCCTGCGATCCGTCGCAGCTAGCAGCGGGAATGCCGCTCACTGGTCCCTTACCCAACTAACCCGATGCTTTCTGAAAGCATCCGGGTAGTCTGGTGACGTCACTACCACCGTATGCCACAATGCAATTGTTGGGCATGGTGAAGTAGCTTTTTACCATGTGGACAAGTAAACAGCAGGAACGCTACTATCTGACGATTGCTGTTACAAATCCCTAATGGGGAAAAGTGAAAAAATGTGAAAAAGTTAAAAAAAGTTAAAAAAGGAAAACACAAACACAAAGAATAAAATAAAAAACACGTACACCTCCCTTTTCCCCTTCCCCTTTCCCCTTTCCACGTACAAACGCCAATCGGCCCAAAAAAGATAAAAAATAAATAAAGTACCCAAATTTGGTATTGCCGCGTGCATAACGACCCACTCTATAAATCTGTCATGTTAATTAACCCGTGCGGTGAACGTCGTAACAAAAAAAAAAAAAAAAACAGTCACAGAATTGCGATTTTTGTTCTATCCCTGAAGCACTACCATGGAATAAAAAGCGATCAAAATGACTCATATCAACGCCAAAGTTGTCACCAATTACAACGTCAGTTCATCCCACAAAAAAAAATCGTTTTAAAACAGTGTTTCTGTATATGAAAAAATTATAAAAGTTATCAAAAATAGCAATGCATAAAAATTGATTTACACAATAAAACACTTTTTTTTTTAAGTGCTCAAAAAAAAAAAACAAACATAAAAATAGTGTGACAGCCCTAAATTGTATCGACCCAGAGATAATAAATCACACTGGTTTATGGATACTGCAGGGGAGCACTGTTTAAAAATAAAAATAAAAAGCACGTACTAGGATTTGCTGTATTTTCTTCCCCCTGCTTCCAAAAAACCTATTTAAAAAACTGATCAAAAAGTCTTGTCCCCCAAAAAATGATACCAATAAAAACATAAAATCATCACGCAAAAAACAAGCCCATAAACAGCTCCGTACACAGAAAAATAAAAAAGTCATGGATCTCAGACTGTAGCGATGCAAAAACGTGTTTTCCTTTTTGAATAAAAGTGTTTTTATTATGTAAAAGCAGTAAAACATGAAAAAAATATACAAATTATGTATCACTGTAATCATTTCGACCTGCTGAGTAAAATTAGCATGTCATTTATACCGCATGGTGACTGCTGTAAAAAAATAAAAATAAAAAACTCTACCAGAAAGGCTGTATTTTTTTCAAAATGCCACACAATAACCTTAATAAAAAGTGAAAGCGTCATATGCTCCCCATAATGGTACTATTAAAAATGTCAACTCAATCCCGCGAAAAAACAAGCCCATATTCCAAGACTCTGTAAGCAGGAAAAATGAAAAAGGTTATGGCTATCAGAATAGACACATAAAACGCAATTTTTTATAGACCTGTTTCTATTGTGTAAAAGTGATAAAACAAAAAAAAAACGTTATAAAATTTATATCATTGCAATTGTACCGACCCGCAAAGTAAAGTTATCCACTCATTTACACTGCACGGCGAACACTGTAAAATTGAAGCCCAAAAAACAATGGCGGAACTCCATTTTCCCCCCCCCATTTTCATGGCCCAATGCTAAAAAAAACTATGGAACACCTGTGTACCCAAAATGCACATACTCCCCCTAGATAGATCCTGAGAGGTGTTGAATTCTTCAAAATGGGGCAACTTCTGGAAGGTTTTCACCTGTTTCTGGTACTTGGGGGTCTTTGCAAATGCGACATGACCCCTACCAAAATTGCGCTGTCCAAAAGCCAAATAGCGCTCCCTCCCTTAAACGGCCTGACAAGTGATCAGAAAAAACCCTTAAAAAACCCGGGAAAAATTTAAAAAAGGGGGTTAATAGCAAAAAAAGCTTTTTTTAACCCCTTTTCTTTGTGTTGAAAAAAAAAAAAAAAAAATTTTAAAAATTTTCAAGTAGCCCCAAAAAAATTTTCCAAAAAGGGGGGGGGCGGGGGGGGGGGGGGGGGGGGGGGGGGGGGGGAGGAAGGGGGGGGGGGGGGGGGAAAATGGGGGGGGGGGTTGGGGGGGGGGGGGGAAAAAATGGGCGGGGGGGGGGCCCCGGGGGGGGGGGGGGGGGGGAAAGGAAGAAAAAATTTGGGGGGGGGGGGGGGGGGGGGGGGGGGGGGTTTTTGGGGGGGGTTGGGGGGGTGGTTATTGGAAGTTTCCGATATGGTTTTTAGGTTACTTTGAAATCAAATATCGGTTTTTGGGTTTTTTTTGAAATTTTTCCCCCTCGGGAAAAAATTGGTGAGCGGGGAGGACGATGATGGGGGTTGGGGTATGGCCCGTGAAAAAAATGACCCTTTTTAATCATCCCTTTTTCCATTTCATCTTTTTGATCTCACTACAAGAACACGTCTCACTGTCACAAAGCTGTTTCACACCAATGACGGGTCTTTTTTTACGGAAACCCGTATTGATTTGTTGGAAGGTTGATTATTTAGATTAAAAATTTAAGTTCTGATTTAGTTAAAGAGAGACTTGTAAAGAAAACTTGTGCTGTGTGTAGCCGAGGGGTGGGGTTGGGGGAAGGAGTGGGGCTCTGGAAAGTAGGGTTGATGATGTGCAGCCTAGTCTGAACTCACATGGAAATAGCTATTTTTTTTAACACTTTGTGGCACAGACCTCCAACCTAGGTGAAAAGTCCCTTTTGTTATGCATTTTATTGGTGTTGTGCGTCCCAGTTTTTTGCCAGTAGCCCCCTTTTTTGCAAATTGGGTTACAGATATCTAATAGTAACTGCCGCCTGGTCAGTGGTGCCAAAACCCCATATGTAATCCATATAACTTTTTAAATTTTATTTCACTTTGTGTGTCTCAGTTGGCACAAATCGGCTTTGTACGCAAATTGGTTTTCAATATTTTATAGTAATTGGTGCCCCATGTCAGCGTTGTAAAACCCCCTATCTCATTCATCAACTTTTCAAAGTTTTTATATTTCACTCTGTGCTTTTTCATTTTTTTGGGGAAAAGCCCCCCGTACGCAAAATTTGGGTTCAGATATTCATAGTAACTGCGGGTGTTGTCATGGCCAAAACCGCCAATCTAATCCTATAACTTTTAATACTTCTTTTCACCAGTGTTGTCTCAGTTTGGCCTAACGTGCCTTTAACGATAGTTTGTTAAAATATCAAATTTCTCGTCCTATGGGCAGTTGTAAATCTCAGGGGCGAAGGAAGAACAAGTTTTATTTTGTGTTAGGTTCTTTCCCCCAGAACCCCATGCCCAGATATTTTTTAGGGAAAAATTCGTTCTAAACCTAGGGCCATTGGCAAATTAGAGAGATTTAAGAAAACCCGTGATTTGCTGTCTTTGCGTATATTTTCTAATAAGAGACTGTGAAAAAAATCTTCCAAACCTTTTAAATTTTTTATACTTCTTAACATGAGCGAACTGCAGTGGGAAATGCAAAGAGGGGTGTAGGGCATGGGGGTAAGCTATTAAGAACGGTGCTCCTTCGTCTGCCGACAGCACGCAAGCCAGCGTATCGTCGATTGCAGGATCGTCAGGCCAGTCATCGATGGGTGTGTGCCCTGTTAATCTCAGTGACGAACAGCTTCACTGTTCTTCAGTGGTTAATGCAACCCGCATCCAGCAGTTTTTTCCCCCCTCGCCTCCCGTCACGGGCCACAAATGCGTCACACAACGTAGCATCTTCCAACAAGAAGCAAGGCAGACAAATTTTTAAATCAGTACCCACCACCCTGTGAATAATATTTTCTGAAAAACCCTTTTTATGAAAAAATGCGTTTGGGGTCAGAAGGCATTTCAAAAAAATCAAAAAGGGCCAAAGAGGATTTTTTTGTCTGCTCTGACGCCCAATCAAATTGGAAAAAGGAAAGTCGGTCATTTCGCCCCCAAAATCCCGAGCGGCTGGAAGAACGCCCTTGCCAGTGCCTGTTCTTGCGGCCCGCAGCTCCCGAGGTGTAGAATGTCAAGCGGGGGAAGACACCTGTGTGTTTATGATGGGGAATTGCGGGACCCAACGTGGTCTTTTCAGCAAAAATTTGCCTGCGAGCGTTTCATCACGGGTCGAGGGGGAAGAAAATTGGGGTAGTGCCCAGTACGGGTCCCCCGGCCTAAAAAAAAGGGAGAGGGTGGTTGAAACAATTTTCCCCTGAATTTTTCCCGGGCCCAGCCAGATCAGGGAAAAACACCGCTTCCTGGGTTAAGGGCCCCCGTAAAAAACCCCGGGACCTCGAAGCGGGGGGCCTTTTTTTCGATAAAGCCCCTGATTCGCCCCCAGCGATGTCTATGCCCCCTTTTTGCCGTAAATGTATCTGGGGAAAAATTTTATTTAAAACCCCACCCCCCCAAAAGGCAACCCCCCAAAAGGTAACCCCTTTCGGGGGTACGGGAAACTTGGTAAAGAAGTTTAAGGGTTAAAGCTGCGGCCGGGAACAGGGGTTTTTAAAGGTCCATTAAACCCCAAAAAAATGTTTGGCAAAAAGGACACCTTTTTTGGATTTTTTTTTTTTTTGGGGTTTTTGGGGCAAAATTTTGAAATAAAGGGTTTAACTTTTTTATTACAGCATTTAAAAAACACGAAACAGATTCAAAGACATCTTCATTATCACTACAAGCTGTAATGCAAATTTCATTTTCCATCAAATCTGAAGTTGAACATAGATTGTCATTTGTGCAGTCTGTTGCAGATGGCTTGCTGGTGGTATCTATGTCCTCACATTTGTTTGTTGGTGATCTTGAAGCAATGGATGATGTATCAGGATGATCAGACTGTTTTATAATAGGCAAGTCTGGCTGACTTTTTGAAGAGGACGTGGGATTAGAGATACATTGTTTTGGTAATGAATTAGCTGGAGAACCTGGGGCTGAACTTATACTTTTACATTTACTCTGATTTGTTGCCTGGGGTACAGAAGAATTTGTTCATGATCGCTGGGACAGACTCCATAAGGTCCTCAGGTGAACTGTTCTTCGCTTCTGTGCAGAATATTTCTTCCAGTTTTTTCTCTTCATATTTCTTTACTGCTGTGGATAATATATCTTTTTTTTTTTTTATTGAGTTTTATTAAACGTTTTCTTATAACAAAGCAAGAACAATACAGAATATTGCAGTCAGACTGCTTAAGATAACACAATGATTGTGACACGGTGTAGTAAACACGTCCAATAATGAAGAAGAGACAAATATACACGAACTTGTGCAAAGAACTGCTGATAAAATTAGCTTAACCTCAGACTGCAAGAGGAGATAGAGAAAGAAGGAAAAATGGGAGAAAAAGAGAGAAAAGAAAGGGGGAGGGAGGAGAACTTTCCGGTCCGTCGGGCCATGGGGGAGACAGCAAAAGAAAGAGTGGATAGGCCAAAAGAAGAACGAAAGAAAATCAGCACCAAGGGCCGCTTGGCATCTCGGGCATCAGCACGGCAAGGCCTTAAAGGCCTGAGATGACTGGTATAAGGTCCACTGGTTTCAGGTATACAGAAACCTAGTAGTGTCATCTGGGGAATGGGCAATTAACTCCTCCATTCGAAAGAGAAAAGAAACCTCCTCAATCCATTCGCCGACAGAGGGGGGAGAGGTCTGAGGCCAACACCTGGGTATGACAGTTTTAGCTGCTTTCAGAAGTTGTCTGAGCAACGATTTTTTAAATTTGGTTTGAGGGAATCGGAACATAAATAAGAGAGTGGCTTCAGGGGAGTCCGGCACTGAAACCCCGGTACAGTCGGAAATAGCCCGCAGGGCCGTTTCCCAAAATCTACTAAGGATCGAGCATCCCCACCATATGTGCACTATGGTGCCGGGCTCCTGATTTTAGCACCAGCACAGATCCGAAACAGATGGGAACCATTTATGAAGAAGAACTGGCACCCTATCCCATCTGGAGAGAATTTTGTAACTGGTTTCTTGAGATTTGCTAGCGATGATGGCTTTGTGCGTGAGGTAGAAACACTTCCTCCTTTGATCTGGGGTGAAGGTCATCTGTAGTTCCTTCTTCCAGGCCATACAAAAGGAGGGAAGGGAATGGTCCTCAGGGGAAAGAAGCCACAGGTAGATCTAGGAGATTAGGTGCCTAGGGACAGAGGAGGAAAGACATAATCTCTCCATTGAGGAAAGGACCCTGTCAAAGTTGATTGAGCATATTCAAATAGGTTCATAGGTGTGGGACATCCCCCCCTCAAAAGGTCAGACAGAGGAAGCAAATTACCTCTAGTATTGATATGTGTTGCCAGAAGGTGGCACAATTTAGAGCTGCCCAGGAACAAGTTCCGGGAGGTACCAGTCAGAAACAGATGATTATCAGACACAGGGAACAACTGGCCCTTCAGGTCCAACAGGGCCTCAGAAGGTTTGACCTTACAGATAATCTGAAGGGTGTGTGTTGTGCTAAAGGACTTCCCGCACGGCTTAGAGAAAATATTTTCAGGGGCCCAGGGGAGAGATATCAAAGACCGAGGGCAAAGTTCCCGAGCAATGTGAACCCATAACTTCCCCTGTGAGACATGGATCAAGTCCACGAACCTAGCATAGGCCGCGGCCAAGTAATAAAGTCGGCAGTCGGGAAGATCCATGCCTCCAGCAATCGTAGGCCTATACAACACCTCACGTTGATCTCTCGGGCGCCGAGAATGCCAAATGAAGTCACTGAAGGTACGATGGACCTTGACCCAGAAGGCATGATGGTGGGAATCGTCTGAAGAAGGTACAAAATTTTTGGTAGGATGGACATTTTCAGTATGTTCATCCTACCAAACCAGGAGAAATGTCGCTGGGACCATGTCCGGAGCAACTGAGAGATCTTGGCTAACAGAGGGGAAAAATTATTTTCGAAAAACCTGGAGGGATCCGCAGGAATAAAAATCCCCAGGTAGGAAATGCCAGTGGATGGCCAAGAGAAAGAGAACTTCTCTTTAAGGATATCAATGACAGCTGGGTCTGTCGTAATGTTAAGGGCTTCGGATTTCGAATAGTTGATTTTATAATAAGACCAGGTGCTAAACCGCTTCAGTTCAGACATCAGAGACAGGAGGGAAATGAGGGGATTTGTTATATAGATCAGGAGGTCGTCAGCAAAAGCTGAAAACTTAAATGCACGGCCTCCAACTGTAATACCCCTGATATCTGAATTGGAGCGTATGGATTCAAGGAGGTGCTCCATAATTAAGATGTAAAGCAGCAGGGATAATGGACACCCATGTCTTGTGCCGTTGCATATGGAGAAGGGGTCAGAAAGGGTTCCATTAATCCTCACCCTAGCAGATGGGTTGTGATACAGAGCCAGGATTTTTGCAGAGAAAAGAGGACCCAGGCCAACACGAGCAAGAGTGGATGACAGGGATTCACATGAGATCCTGTCAAAGGCTTTCTCAGCATCAAGAGACAGGACTATGAAGGGAACCCCACGTGAACGCGCATAATTAATTAAATCCAAGGTCTTAAGCATGTTGTCCCGGTCCTCACGACCAGGGACACAACCAACCTGGTCCGGGTGTATCAACCCAGAAGGGATTGAGGCGGTTCGCCAACAGCTTATCGTAAATCTTCAGATCCACGTTTAAAAGGGTGATGTGCGCTTCGGAGAGAGTTGCAGGGATTGGGGTAGTGACCAAGATGGCATTAAAAGTAGTGAGTAGAATCAGGGAGAGAGGAGTTAGTAGAATCTTGAAGTATTGGGCAGTGAAATCATCCAGACCAGGACTCTTGTCCCCCGGAAGACCCTCTATCACCAGTTTGATCTCATCGGGGGAGAATGGGGCCTCCAGCGCCTGCACCGAATCAGGAGATAGTTTAGGGGGGGAGAAGGAGGTGTCTGAGTGGGGGGAGAGTATCGGAAGGAACTTGGCAGTAATTGGTAGAGTTTGGAATAATAGGAGTTAAATTCCTGAGCGATTTCATGTGTAGTATGAACCAGAGTACCTACATGAGTTCTGATACAAAGAATAAAGGAGGAACCCATTTGATCTCTAAATGCCTTGGCCAGGAGGCGGCCGCTCTTATTTCCAAACTCATAAAACCTACTGCGGCATTTCTGCAGCAGTCTGCCCCATGAGGCTTCAAAGAGGCGTCGGACCTCGAGACAAGCCACCAGCAACTCCTGCAAGACAGTCGGAGAAAGGACCTGTTTGTGGAGAGTCTCCAGTGTTGTCACTTTTAGTAGGGCTTTCGCCCTCTTTAGATGACTCCCATGCTTAATAAGGATGCCCCTTAGAACGCATATCAAAGCCTCCCATTTCACCATGGGAGCGGTTGTGTCCCTCTCATGGTCAACAACAAAGTTCTCAATGGTCCAACGGAGGTCGGCCACACAGACCGAATCAGTCAGTAAGGATTCATTGAGTCTCCAAGTCCTGTGCTGAGTGGTCGTGGATGGGAGACAGAGTGATTCATAGACAGGGCATGGTCCGACCAGATCACATTGCCAATAGAAGTCTGTCGCAACCATGAGAGGGCTCTGTGCTGAATAAGAAGATAGTCAATGCGACTATATGTATTGTCGGGTATAGAATAGAAACTAGAGTCCCTGTCCTAGGGATGTTGAAGACGCCAGCTATCACTAAGTTGAAAGCGAAGAAGAGCCTTCTTCACCCGCTTGATGGCAGAATAGGGAAGAGACAAGCACCCCGATGAGTTGTCTAGTGTCGGTTTAAGAGTCAGATTAAAGTCCCTACAGAAAAAAATGGTCCCCATTGCCCAGGATTTCATCACCTAGGACTGCTAGGAGAAACGACACCTGACCCTGATTAGGAGCATAAACATTAACTACGGTAACTGTCTGACCGTTGATGGACAGGATCAAAATGACATATCTGGCTTCAGTGCCAATGACACAGTCCAACTCCTGATGGGGGAGGGACTTGTGGAGGGCGATGGCAACTCCTCTACTCTTCGAGATGGAGTGGTTTGCCCAACACGATTCGGTATAATATCTGTTTTTGAGAGAGGGGGCCTGAAAGGTCTTAAAGTGGGTCTCCTGAAAACACGCTATGTGGACCCGTTTTTTATGAAAGTGGTAGAGAATTTGGTAACGCTTCAGAGGGGTATTTAGGCCCTTGGCGTTAAGAGAAGCTATATTAAGATCCCCCATTTCCCAGGGGGAAAGGTGCTATTGCATGCTACCAACCCCAAAGCCCGACAGAGGGAGAGGGTAAGCAAAGAAGAAGGGGAGGGGGAGGAGAGGGGAAGAAAAGAAAGGCAGAGGGAAGAAACCCCTGCAGGAGAAACACATCTAGCGTCTGTGAACCAGGGAGACTCTCATGCCTAGACTCGGCTCGCAGATGATCCCGAACCTACGTGGGGAACGTAGAAGACAGGCATGGTTCAGAGAGAGCTCCTTTAGCAACATGACAAAAACAATGTGATATAATACCAGGCTAATCTATGAACGACAGATGCCTAAACATGTGTAACAAATGGCAGTAACAGTAGGGGTAGCACCAGGAATCATGACAAATATCATCAAAAGGGGGGGTGCAGTAGAAAACAAAAGCAGGGAACGTCCTCCCTGAGTCCTTGACCATAGGACATCAGCCACAAGATATGGTGGAGACGATCAGCTGCTGGTACCGCTGTACCTGCTCTGGCTACGCCGTCCTCATGTTTTCAGTTAGCCATTTAACATAATGCATTATTTTAGCCAATGAATACTTTTCTGTGACTTTTATAGCCTAATTGTCTTGCCTAAGATGTAGCACGTATCCAATATACTGTTGTGGATGTTAATTACAGCTTCTCCTCACCTGTTTGGGTGTAAGAATGAAGCTGTTGTTCCTCTCCCATAGACTTTAATGGTCATCGGCGATAATCGACTATTGACTATCGACATGATAATTGCCGATATCGACTATCGACTCGATAACGATTGTTGACACAATCGCTCATCACTAGTCCTGACAAGTGCCCAAACAGCAATTTACACCTTCATATAGGGTATTTCAGAACTTGGAAGAAATTGTGCAACACAATTTGAGGTGCTTTTTTTCTAGGATTCCTTGTAAAAATTAAACATTTTCAGCTAAAATTGCAGATTGTTGGAAAAAACTATTTTTTTCATTTTCACAACATACTGTAACTCTAAAAAAATTTGTGAAATACCTGTGGGGTCAATATAGTCACTTCACCCCTGGATATATTCCTTAAGGGGTGTAGTTTCCAATATCGGGTCTTTTAGGGGTGTTTATTAAGTTTTAGCACCTTAGGGTATCTTCAAACTTGAAATGGCACCTAAATAAAATCGTAATGAAAATGAGACTCCGGAGTCCGGTAGGTGCTCCTCCTATTCTGGGGCTTGTGGTTGAGCCAAATAGCGCACTGGGGCCACATATGGGATATCTCTGAACACAGCAGAATCTGGGGAATCAAAAATTAAGTTACATTTCCCTGATCACATCTACCGTGTTCCTGTAAATAATGGATAAAAACTGAAAATCTGCAAAAAAGTAACATTTTGAAATTTCACCTCCACTTTGCTTTAATACCTGTGAAACACCTAATGGGTTAATAAGCTTCCTAAATGCTGTTTTGAATACTTTAAGGGGTGTAGTTTCTTAGATACAGTCCTTTATATGGTACCGAACATACAGGCCAATGAAAGTCACGTTAGAACTGGACTGGTCCCTAAAAAAATGTATATTGCAAATTTTCGTGAACATTTGAAAATTACTACTAAATTTCTAAGCCCCCTAATGTCGTTAAAAAAAAAAAGACATTTAAAAAAATTATGCCAACCTACAGTAGACGTATGGTAGATGCTAGTTATAAACTGTTTTGAGTGGAATAACTATCTGCTTACATGCAGAAATTTTTGAAGTTTGAAATTGGTAAATTTTTCTAATTTTTAACGATACTTTGATATTTTTCACAAATAAACAAGGACTTTTTGGACCGAAATTTCTTACTATCTTAAAGTACAATGTGTCACGAGAAAACAGGTTAAAGTGTCAAAAAGTTATTCTCACATAAAGTGACACTTGCCGGATTTAAAAAATGGGGCTCTGTCAGAGAGGCCAAAACTGGCTCCGGCGGTAAGGGGTTAAAGAAATGGATCCAATGTTGGCCCAACATACTCAGTCTGTTTTAGTCCAATATCTTTGATGTAGTCCAAAGGGGAAACCTATTTAAAAATGGAAAAAATGCAAAAAAAAAAACACCACAGCAAGACAGTGCTAAATTCCATCTTCTGCACCCATTGAAGATCATGGCTAGTGATGATTTTCTTGTGGTGCGGGGAGTTTAGGTCATACAATATTATTTTGGGGGTTACAGGCCACAGCTGCAGCACAATATCCAGGTCATTGTTCCTCTGCACTCCCACTTATGCCTGCAAGCTGTGGCCCATACCACCCCAACTCCCTATCCTCCCACTGTGTTATGCGGCCTAGTGCCAATACAAAATACAACCCCCACCTATCATCCCATAACCCTCCAGTCCCACTTGTCACTCCTAGGGCAGTTTGTACAGAGGTTTTAAAGGGAAAGGTAGAGAGGTGGTGGGAAATTAAGGATTCAAAGATATTTGCGTGGCAAATTCTCCAGGAATGAATTGTGGCTGGGAGTAGTCATCATGGTGTTCTGAACCAGATGGAGAAGAAAAGTAAAAGACAACAACTCCCATCAGATTCCCACATGTCTGTGTTGAATCAGTTCTGTATTCACAGACATGTGATGGTGACCAGACCACAGATAATCTTGATTGCCGGTGAAATGCCCACTCTGTGGTCTCTGTATGTTGGTATTATAGGATATATCGGTGATTGTATAGTGGCAGCTTACTCTTGTCCCTGATTCTAAAGCAAGTGTACAACTCTCCCTGTCCTTGTGATTAGAGGTTTCTATGTGCCAGTTTTACTCTATTTCTTGTGTTGCGAGTGGTGTTGATGTTAAAGAGTGACGAGGTGCGTGAACAATGGAAAATGTGTTTGTGGATATTGTATGTAAGCAGGTTGGGGATATGTACAAGGGCTGCTTTTCAGTCTTAGTATGGCCTGATCACTTCTGCAGCCGCTGACTAGCTACTGCCTTACTGCTTGGAGTGTTAACTTTTGAATGGTGAAGTCAAGCAGTTGTCATGGACGGCGCCGCAGCCCGTGGGGCAGGCTGCGGGCGCGTCCATCTCCCTGCCCGCTCCCCAGCCCTCTGAGCACTTTCACTTACCTCGCCACGCTCCTGCTGTGCTTCGGGCGCGCCCTCTTACTGCCGGGCGGGCGCTCGCTCGCCCTCTAGCGGTCGCTCACAGTGCTTCAGCTCAGTTTAAAGGGACAGCGCGCCGGTGATTGGTCTCACCGGGCGCTGACCCTATTTAAGCCTTGCCTCTTCCTCATCACACTGCCGGATCTTTAGTGCCTCATAGCCTATCGAGAAAGCATTCCTTGTGCCGTAATTTTCTCTTCCGTGTACCGTACCATTCAGCTTCCGTCCTTCGACCACGAACCTCAGCCGCCTGCCCTGACCTACCGCCTGTCCCCGACTACGACTCTGCCTTACGATTTTGTACCACGCTCACCCTTGACTGCCACCGCAAGCAAGTTACGCCAGTGCAAGCGACCTTATAGTTTCCCGCCGCAGCAAGTCCATCCCGCTTTGCGGCTGGCTTTGGTGAAAACCGGGTTCTACTTAGACTCCGCTCCCTGGTCCGGGCTTTCACCATCGCTTGCGGTGGTCCAGCGGATCCACTACTGTTACCGTGGCAGTAAGATCCGGCCATGGATCCCGCCAAAGTGCCTCTGTCTGGCGAAGCAGACCTTGCAGCAGTTGTTGCGCAACAGTCGCAATGGATCGCACAACAGGCACAGCAGTTGGACCAGCTAACCATCATGTTGCAGCAACTCCTGGTGAACCAACAGCAGCCGCTATCTCCACCCGTGGCTTCACCGCCTCCAGCTGCCCAGCCTGCAATGGTGGGTCCCAAGCTCCGGTCTTTATTTTCGTTAGCCAAGGATCAATAGTATGGGTGTAACAAAAATAAAGAAATAAACATGATTTTATTGAATTAGTATTTTTTTTCTTTACCCCCATATTATTGATCATTTTATATACACATCGGAACAACTTCGGGAGTCTTATTTGATTTTGGCCATGTACAGTTTTATTACAGATTGCATTAGAAAACCCATAAGAGCGTCGCTCGCTCTCCCATTGGTCCAAATAACCGCGCCTCTTTTAACTTAGCCAATCACAAACAGAGCTCGCTCTGCTTTTCTTTTCCCATAGAACTCTATGAGAAAGTAGCTCGCGCTCTGATTGGCCGGGATAGCCAAACCCCCGCTAGCTCAACCAATCAGCTCTTTTCTGCCTTTTTACTGTATTTTGAACTGTCCCGCCTTTGAATATGATTGGTCAATACTCCTCCATAGGTTAGAATGGGCCACTGTCACTCCTATTCTGATTGGCTGGTTTATGCCGACCAATCAGAAGAGCTTACAGAATTTGAAATACTGTATTTCCCGGCAATTCTCTCTATTGCAATTCCTTATGTAGCGCCGGTCTCGGCGACAAACGCGCTGTTCGGGATTTGACTGATTTATTTTTAGAGAAGGTTTCAGCTCTTTATCTGATAATGTTTTATACTTAATAAAAATTATTTTTTTTATCATACTCCGTGCCGCACGGCGCTGAGAGCCGAGATTTCATGGTGCCGATCGCTCCCTAGACTACAATGGGAGAAGTAGCTCGCGCTCTGATTGGCTGGGATAGCCAAGCCCCCGCTAGCTCAGCCAATCAGCTCTTTTCTGCATTTTTACTGTATTTTGAACTGTCCCGCCTTTGATTTTGATTGGTCAATATTTCTCCATAGGTTAGAGTGGGTCCCTGTCGCTCCTATTCTGATTGGTTGAGATAGCCAAGCCCCCGCTAGCTCCCCCAATCAGCTTTTTTCTGCATTTTTACTGTATTTTTGAACTGTCCCGCCTTTGATTTTGATTTGGTCAATACTTCTCTTAGGTTTAATGGTTCCCTGTCGCTCCTATTCTGATTGGGGGTTTATGCCACCAATGAGAATAGCTTTCAGAATTTGAATTACTGTATTTCCCGGCAATTTTCCAATATCCTAAATTCTTGATATTGGCCTTTCTAGTTTTTTGGGGAAAGTGATTTTTTTTTTATTTTTTTTTATTTTGAAGGTTTGAGCCTTTTTCTGAGAATGTTTTACGCCTTTATAAAGGCGATTTTTGGGAATCATACTCCATGCCGCACGTCGCTGAGCGCCGAGATTTCTGTTGCGATCTTTTATGTTTCCTCGCATGTTCCGTTCTCGCTTCACTTCACCTCCGCCGGAGCATTTACGGCCGGTACGACGTAAACCATGGTTTTTAACGTAATACCTTGTATTCTTATTCACTAGTGTGAACTGAGTCCTTCTTTTCTTGTATTTAATTGATTCCTGGCCAACGTCCATGGCCAGGAATCCTCCAGCACCCTTTCAGTTAACCAGTGTTCCTCCTTGATTGACAGCCTTGTTTCCCTATCTAGTTTTGTGGTTTCTTCACCAATCACCTCTGTTCTGTGTCTGCTGCTCACCTATTTAAGGATTCCTTCACCAGTAACCTGTGCCTGCTATAGAGGTATTTTGCTTATAGCTAGCCCTTCCTTTTGCTTTTCTCTTTTCTGTATTTGACCCTGCTGTTCTCCTGACTATTCTCTGTTTCTTAGTGATTTTGTACTGCTGCGCACGACCGGTTTTGAGCCTTGGCTTGGACCCCGATTATCCTCTTTGTCTCACGTCTCTGTACCTCACTGCCCATTTATTGTTCTGTGTCTGTTTGTCCTGTCTGTGTCGCGCCTATATCAGTGCAGCCATCAGTCTTCCGGTTGGGGCTGGCCTATTAAGGAGTCGAGTTCCCCAAAAGGCAGGGACAGGGGCTGGGATCAGAGTCAGGGCCCAGTTGTCTGTGTCTGTGTGTGTGTGTCCCTGACATCTGCTTTGATCCAGGTTAGAAAAGAAACTTCTGTTATTTGTCATGTGGCTTGTGGCACCGGAGTCTATGCACCATACATGTCTTGCTGATCTGCCTGTCTTGTATTAAATGCTGATTCAGCACACACAGTGTCTTTTTCTTCTTTAATAGCACTTTTGGCTTTCTGATTGTTCCCTTTTCCTTTAAGCTGATTTATTTTTGCTTTCCAGACTCTGCAGCACGCCTTTAAGTGACCGGGTTTCCTGCATACAAAGCATTCACGTGTTTCCTTTACATGACTCTTATGTGTTGTATGATCCTGAGTCTTTAATGTTGATTCTGCGGTGAACAAAATCACTGCTGCTTGTACTTCTGTTTTTCTTTGTATTCTTCCACCCGCTTGCCTTTAACATACCCCTAATGTGAGCCAAACATTGGCTGTGCATCAAGTGCGGTGATCAGTGTGTCATAGCTTTCTGGGAGACCGCTGAGTAACAGTGCAGCAACATGGAAGTCTTTCATGTCTTCTCCTATTCCACGCAGACTCTCCACTATTTTCTAGGTGTCTTGATGTAGGGCTGCATATTTCTGGCCTTACTTAACTTGGACTGATACAGTTTCCTCATTAGATAAAGCTTATTGCTGAGATTGTTTTTCATGCCCTTTCTGTAGCTCTTCCCACATGTCCTGTGCAGCGTTACATTTGCATGTGTACAATCTGGTCATCATCTATAGTGAGGGAGGTAGTGCTCTGTGCTTTCTGATCCTTCTCTATCCATTCCTCTGATGGAGGATCAGGCTTGGGCTCCTGTGTATATTTCCATGTACCTTCTATAATTAGAAGCATCTTCACCTTGAATTTCCAGGATTGGTAGTTCTGGTTTGTCAGGCTTGGCACTGAGAATTTCACAGGATTGGTGCTAGCAGCCATCTTATCTTCTTACTGTTCACACTTTACCGTTGTACTGGGATACTGAAATACTTGGATACTGGCCCCATAACCTGTTACCCGCAGATTATCCAGATCGTTCTCCAGTAGTTGAACAGCAAAAGGAACTTTATTCATGAACAGAACGAGCATAACTTCTCAGCACACATGAGAACATGTCTGCACATATCAGTACATCTGCAGTAACTAAGATCTGAGCTGTCTCTTCCTCTCACAGAGTTTTTCTTTTTTTAAACAGCCTAACTTTATCAACAATGACAATATCTCTAGACAAAGGCTCACACATGCAATACATACAGAAGTGGTTGTTGCACACCGTAGTAAGTATTATTCCCACAGGCACAATGACACATTGTGTAGGTTACGGCAGCAGCCACAGCAGCAGCATGAGGTCAGACAGTGGCACAATGACATTCTGGAGGTGGCAAAAACAGGAGTAGGCCACAGAGTGGCGCAATGACAGAGTGTGGAGGGTATGGCAGCAGCCACATCATGAGGTCAGACAGTGGCACAATGACAGTGTGTAGGTCACAGCAGCAATTCAAAGACAATTATAGAGTCTAATAAATATTTACTTATAAACTTCTTTGTTAGGACATTACAAGACCATACAATGCTGGTTAATAGATACGATAGTACCTCAATCCTTATGCATATGTGAGTCCTTATAGGTAAGTTTCCATTAGATGTAATCCATCATATTAGAACAAAACGTCAGAACTTCCGAGCTGTTCGATGTACGGTGCACACTCTGATGTAACGATTCAGAGGTTTCCCTCTTTCCTCAGGCATGCACACTGTGTATGACTCAATCCTTTTATAGACACAAATAAAGAAGTTGCTAATTACCGTTAAAAACATACAAATTACTTTGTTAAACATACATTCACAAGAAGCACTTGAGGTTGAAGCTTTCGTTAAGACCTTTGGGGGATAGGGATTCTAAAGCGTGAATCCAATATGACTCACGTTGCCTTGTATTTAATGGAATTTTTTTCAAATTCAAAGCATAATTTTATTTAAGAAATTGAAATATTACAAATAGTGGCATAAAGTAAAGTAACATATGTGCGGATTTCCGCACCAATAACGGCAGTATCATAAATGTATATTTTACAACCAAGACATGTGATCAACTTGGAATAATGAGCTAAGCAAGTTACATTAACATCTTGTCGTAATCCAACGTATTGTGTAAAGGTGTACTAGCACCCAAACCCCCAATTGGAGTACAGTAGATGACAACAGTTACATAGACTAACAACACATTACACAAAGCACGCAGACCCTACAGACAACAAGAGGGAGGGGAAGGGAATAAAGGGGGAAAAGAGGAAATACAGGGATAATCCCATGCCCTGCGCCATGTCCAGGACAGTACTGCTAGGCCACAGATAGCTCCCTCACCCCCTCAGGGTCCTCTAAATTCGGGGACGAACCCCCAGCTAAGAACCGTCAAATCAGATCATGAAGAGTGCGGCCTTAGCTAGAGATGTATAGATACAACGTGGAGGTCTTAAAAGTGGTCCAGTGAAACCAGGTGCACTGGTACCTAAGCAATTGATCATCACTATGTGAAATCAGCTCCTAATCTGCATTTCTTCTAGTATACACCATCTGAGATCACTAACTACATGGCCCATTTCGTAAAAATGTTTAGCTACCGTTGTCTCTCCATATTTTTTATCTTTCTGTTCGTTGTCATGATTAGAATTTTTGTAAGTTCTTATTGCTGATTTGTGTTCATTTAGACGTGTCTTAATTTTCCTACTAGTTTGGCCCACGTAAATTTTACCACAGGGGCATTTTAATAAATAAATTACCCCTTGTGATTCACAGGTAAAAAATCCTCTAACATGTACTGGAGATCCTTGAGTAGGATGGTCAATTGTAGCACCTTTTATTATTGCAGAGCAATTATTACAGGACATACAATACAATACAATGTACCTGTACGTACTGTAGCAAGTTTTTGTTGTTTAGTAATACTCGGTTCTTTAACATCAGATCGTATGAGTGAATTACCCAGTGATTGGCCTTTTTTATAGATATATCGAGGTTGTTTTTGAAATAATTTCCCATATTTGGAGTCAGATTTTAAAATACGCCAATATCTATTAATCACATGTTGGATCATATTAGAGTGTTTGTCAAAAACAGACACAAAATTAAACCTCTCATCTTTTTCCTTATTTCTTTTTTTAAGATAATATTCTCTTTTTTTGTTGAAAACTTCCATGACAGTTCTTCTTAACTCCTCTCTATTATATCCTCTCTGTTCAAATTTATCAATGAGTTTCGACATATTGCTCAGATATTCATCATCCATTGAGGAAAAACGTCGGGCACGTACAAATTGCCCTTTGGGAATGCCACAAAATATTTGGGGTACATGGTAGCTATCTTTATGTAGGACGCTGTTCCGTTCGACCGGTTTAGTGTACATGGTAGTCTCCAGACCACTATCAACTTTGGTAACAAGTATGTCCAAAAATTGGACGCGTGTCACTCTGTCACTTCAAATTTGATCAAAGGATGACATGAATTCAAATAGTTTTAAAAGTCATCCAACTCAGTAGATGTACCTCTCCAGAGAACGAAAACGTCACCCACATAGCGCCACCATGTTTTGTATATTTTTCCCATAAAAAGGGGAATTGGTAACATATGATTTTTCAAAAAATTACATAAAAAGATTCGCGAAACTTGGACCTACAGGAGACACCATAGAAGTCCCCTGTAGCTGCAGGTAAAAGGTTTCCCCAAATCTGAAGTAGTTTTTTGTAAGAATCAGCTCTAATACAGTCATCAAAAAAGTAATATGTCGGTTAGTGAGGGTATGGTCATTCCCTAATGCTTCTCTCACTGCTTGACATCCTTCACTATGAGGTATGTTGGTAAACAAGCTCTTTATATCAAACGTGCACAAAATAAGTTGTTTGTGCACATTTAACCGTTTTGATCTTTTGTAAAAATTGACCTGTATCTTTTAGACAATTAGGCTCTCTCTTTACCAACATAGATCGATAATGGTTCAAGTATAGAATCCATTCCGGAGACGATTGGTCGTCCGGGTGGATTGTGGAGTGTTTTGTGGATTTTTGGGACTAAGTAAAATATTGGTGTCCTAGGATGTTGTTTAACTAATAGCTGGTAAGTATAATTAGTAATTATCTGCATGTCCCTAGCTTCTTCCAATATCTGATTTATCGCTCTTTGAAATATTTCTGTAGGATCTCCATTAAGTTGTTTGTATACATTTAAATCACTCAGTTGTTTCTTTGCCTCCTCTATATACTGTTCTGTGTTCATTACAACCGTGGCCCCTCCTTTGTCTGCTCTTTTTAAAGTAATGCTCTTATTATTTTTCAATTCATGTACTGCTACTCTAGAGTAGCAGTACGTGAATTGAAAAATAATAAGAGGCTAGGGACATGCAGATAATTACTAATTATACTTACCAGCTATTACCCTCACTAACCGACATATTACTTTTTTGACGACTCTATTAGAGTTGATTCTCACAAAGAATTATTTCAGATTTGGGGACACCTACTATCTACAGCTACAGGGGACTTCTATGGGGTCTCCTGTGGGACCAAGTTTTGCGAATCTTTTTATGTCATTTTTTGAAAAATCTTATGTTACCAATTCTCCTTTTATAGGAAATATACAAACATGGTGGCGCTATGTGGATGACGTTTTCGTTCTCTGGAGAGGTACATCTACTGAGTTAGATGACTTTTATAACTATTTGAATTCATGTCATCCTTTGTTCAAATTTGAAATGACAAAGAGTGACACTAGCGTCCAATTTTTGGACGTACTGTTACCAAAGTTGATAGTGGTCTGGAGACTACCATGTACACTAAACCGGTTGAACGGAAAAGTGTCCTACATAGAGATAGCTACCATGTACCCCAAATATTTTGTGGCATTCCCAAAGGGCAGTTTGTACGTGCCCGGCGTATTTGCTCAACAGATGAAGAATATCTACGCAATATGTCTAAACTCATTGATAAATTTGAGCAGAGAGGATACAATAAAGAGGAGTTAAGAAGAACCGGCATGGAAGTTTTCGACAAAAAAAGAGAATATTATCTTAAAAAAAGAAATAAGGAAAAAGATGAGAGGTTTAATTTTGTGTCTGTTTTTGACAAACACTCTAATATGATCTGACATGTGATTAATAGATATTGGCGTATTTTAAAATCTGACTCCAAATATAGGAAATTATTTCAAAAACAACCTCGATATATCTATAAAAAAGGCCAATCACTGGGTAATTCACTCATATGATCTGATGTTAAAGAACCGAGTATTACTAAACAACAAAAACTTGCTACAGTACGTAAAGGGACATTCCCATGTATGTCCTGTAATAAGTGCTCTGCAATAATAAAAGGTGCTACATTTGACCATCCTACTCAAGGATCTCCAGTACATGTTAGACGATTTTTTACCTGTGAATCACAAAGGGTAATTTATTTATTAAAATGCCCCTGTGGTAAAATTTACGTGGGCCAAACTAGTAGGAAAATTTAAGACACGTTCTAAATGAACACAATTCAGCATATAAGAACTTACAAAATTCTAATCATGACAGACGAACAGAAAGATAAAATAATATGGAGAGACAAACGGTAGCTCAAACACTTTTTTTCGAAATGGGCCCCAATGTGTATAGTGATCTCAAAATGGTTGTTTTACTAGAAGAAATTCAAATTAGAGAAAAAATTCCATTAAATACCAGGCTATTGCAGCGTGAGTCATATTGGATTCACGCTTTAGAATCCCTTTCCCCCAAAGGTCTTAACGAAAGCTTCAACCTCAAGTGCTTCTTGAGATTGTATGTTTTAACAAAGGAATTTGTATGTTTTTTAATCGGTAATTAGCAACTTCTTTACTTGTGTCTATTAAAGTTTGAGGCATAACCAGTGCGCATGCCTGAGGAAAGAGGGAAACCTCTGAAACGTCGCATCGAACAGCTCGGAAGTTCTGACGGTTTGTCCTAATATGATGGATTACATCTAATGGAAAGTTACCTATAAGGACTCACATATGCATAAGGACTGAGGTACTATCGTATCTATTCAACCAGCATTGTATGCGTGTTTAATATCCTAAACAAAGAAGTTTATAAGTAAATATTTATTAACTCTATTACTTGTCTTGAATTGCACTTATTGGGAAGAACAAAGAGACCTCATAGTAGATCTAAACGGCTAACACCCTTGTCAGGTTGTAATACCTTTCAAATAGAGGTCACAGCAGCAGCCACAGCAGCAGCATTTGGTCAGGCAGTCGCAACAATGGACATTATGGAGGTGGCAAAAACAGCAGTAGGCCACAGAGTGAGCACAATGACAGAGAAGTGGAAATGCGGGTGCAACAGCATGAGGTCAGGAGAGTGGCACATTGAATTCTGAGGTGGCAAAAACAGGAGTAGGCCACAGAGTTGACAATGACAGAGAGTGAGAGGTGGACGGCAGGTAGCAACAGCATGAGGTACAGAGAGTGCACAATGACAGGGTGTGGAGGTCTGACCGCGGAATCAGCAAAAAAACAGCAGCAAGCAGCATCGAGGTCAGACGAGTGGCACAATGACACAGTGAGGACTTGACGCATCAACAGCGGCAGCGCATGAGGTCAGACAGAGTGGCACAATGTCATTCTCGGGGGTGGCAAAAAAACACGAGTAAGCCACAGAGAGGCACAATGACAAGTAGTGTAGGTTATGGCAGCAGCCACAGCTGCTGCATGAGGTAGAGAGTGGCACTAATGACATTTGGGAACTGGAAAAAAAAGGTGAAGGCCACAGAGTGGCACAATGACACAGTGTTGTAGGTTCTGCAGCAGCACTCACAGCAAGCAGCATGAGGTAAGAGAGTGGCACAATGACATTATGGAGGTGGCAAAAAACAAGGAGTAGGACCACAGAGTGGCACAATGTCATAGTGGAGGGTTATGGCAGCAGCCACATCATGAGGTCAGACAGTGGCACCAAATGACCACAGTGTGTAGGTCACCAGCAGCAGCCACAGCAGCAGCATGAGGTCAGGACGAGGAAAACAAAAAAATGGCACAATGACATTCTGGAGGTGGCCAAAACAGTAGTAGGCCCACTGAGTTGGCACAAATGCTGAGAGTGGAGTGACGGGCAGGGGCCACAGCTATGAAGGTCAGGAAGAGTGTCACAATGACAGGGTGATTGTGGAGGTGGACCGCATTCAGCAACAACAGCCAGCACAGCACTGCATGAGGTCAGAGTGTGGCACAAATGGACACAGTGTGGACTTGACGCATAACAGTGGCGGAGCCGCTGAGGTCAGACAGTGGCACAATGACATTCTGGGAGGTGGAAAGAAAGAAACAGGAGATAAGCCACAGAGTGGCACAATGACACTGTGTGGCGTGGTTATGGGCCAGCAACGCCACAGCAGAAGCGTTGAGGTCAGAGAGTGGCACAATGGACATTCTGGAAGTGGCAAAAAGGAGTAGGAAGTAGGACACAGATGTATAAGTGTGGCTAAGTGAAAAAATAACACAGTGGGTAGGTTACTGCAAGCAGCCCACAGCAGCGAGCATGAGGTCAGACAGGGCACAATGACACGCGTCTGGAGTGGCAAAAAAGGAGTAGGCCACACAGAGTGGCGCAATGGCACAGTGTGTAGGTTACGGCAGCAGCCACTAGCAAGCCGCGGAGGTCAGACAGAGGCACAATGACATTTGGAGTTGGCAAAAAAGGAGTAGCCACTAGAGTGCAAAATGAGACACAGTGTGTAGGTTACTGCAGCAGCCACCAGCAGACAGCATGAGGTCAGACAGTGGCACCAATGACTTCTGGAGGTGGCAACAAAAAGGAGTAGGCCACAGAGTGGCAACAATGGCACAGTGTGTAGTTACGGCAGCTGCCACAGCAGCCGCATCATGAGGTATGAGCGTGGCACACATATGACATTCTGGAAGTGGCACCATAAAAAAGGAGTAGGCACAGAGTGGCAAAAATGACACAGTGTGTAGGTCTACTGCTGCAGACACAGCAGCAGATGAGGTTCAGGACCAGTGGCAGCAATGACATTATGAGGTGCCAAAAAGGAGTAGGCACAGAGTCGCGCGCACAATGGCACAGTGTGTAGGTTACGGAGCAGCCCACAGCAGCCCGCATGAGGTCAGACAGAGGCACAATGACATTCTGGAGGTGGCAAAAAACAGAGGTAGGCCACAGAGTGGCACAATGACAATGTGGGATGTGTGGAGGGTAGGCAGCAGCCACATCACGAGGTCAGACAGTGGCACAATGCACACAGTGTGGTAGGTCACAGGCAGCAGCCTAATAGCAGCTAGCATGATGGGGTGAGGAGATGCAGTGCACAATGACATTCTGGAGGTGGCAAAATAGTATAGGCCACAGAGTGGCATCAATGACAGAGAGTTGGAGGTGAACTGGCAGGAGCACAGATGAGGTCAGAGTAGTGGCACAATCACAGGTGTGGAGGTGACCGCATCAGCAACAACAGAAGCAGCATGAGGTCAGAGAGTGGCACAATAACACAGTGTGGAGTTGACAGCATCAACAGCGGCAGCAGCATGAGGTCAGACAGTGGCACAATGACATTCTGGAGGTGGAAAAAAACTGGGAGTAAGCCACAGAGTGGCACAATGCCACAGTGTGTAGGTTGTGGCAGCAGCGTCACTGCAGCAGCATAGAGGTCAGAGAGTAGCACGCAATGACATTCTGGATGGTGGCAAAAAAAGGACGTAGGCCACAGGAGTGGACACAATGACACAGTGTGTAGGATACTGTAGCAGCCACAGCAGCAGCATAGGGCAGACGTGGCCAATGACATTCTGGAGGTGCAAAAAAAGCGTAGTATGGCCACAGAGTTGGCACAATGACACGAGTGTTGTAGGTTACGGCAGCAGCCATCAGCAGCCACATGAGGTCAGGACAGAGCACAATGACATTCTGGAGGTGGAAAAAACAGGGAGGAGGCCACAGAGTGCACAATGACACAGTGTGTTGGTTTCGGATGCAGCAAAGCGAGCAGCATGAGGTCAGAGAGTGCACAATGACATTCTGGATGGTGGGCAAAAAACAGGAGTAGGCCACAGAGTGGCACAAGTGGACACAGTGGGTTTGGTTACGGCCAGCAGCACATGCAGCAGCCATGAGGTCAGAGAGTGGCACAATGAACTGTTGTTGGTGTCATGGCAACAGTAACAGCAGCAGCAAGCATGAGGTCATAGAGTGGCACCATGCGACAGAGTGTGGGGCAATATTACCAGTTCTGGTAGAAAGATGGTGGCAGGCTGATGGAGAAAAAATTGGTCAGCAGATGTGTGCATCAGGCGGCGGGTGTGGCCAGCATCAGAATAGTCGGCTGAGGCTTGGTAGTTTGCAATAACCAGACTCATTTCTCAAAGTTTGAGTGAGGCGTCTAGGATGTTGTGTCTGTCGCCTAAGGACTTTGGTGTGTGGAAATCTGGCCGTATCCACGCCTGATTCATCTGACGCAAAAGTCAGTCGTTCTACATTTCACCGTGGCAAGCGGGTTCTCCTTGGTGTTACGATGGCCCCCGCCGCACTGAACACCCGCTCTGATGCCACAACTATGGCTGGGGCAGGACAAGCTTGTCTCACTGAAAACTGAGAAGTTTGCGGGCCACACATCCAGTTTGGCTGCTCAGTAGCTCCAGCGGATCTTCTAACTGGGGTGGCAGAGTGCTGTCCAAGTAGGCCACCAACCTGTTGTTCAGGGGGGCGCCAGGTCCTTCTGTTGTGCTGCTGGCGGACTGCCTCCTCCGCACTAGGCGGAGGTGAAGGAAGAGTGTCTCATCACAGTGACTCCAGGCTTAGGTTGCTGCTGATGGAGCTGGTACTGCACCTACCCCACCTTCCCCCAGCCGCCGCGGCATTATAGTACGTGGAGAAATGAAGAACCCCCGGTCAGGATCCATGTCAGAGGAGGGCCGATGCCGCACATAGGCAGTGGCAAACTGACACACGGAGGATTTCACTATAGTATTTTGAGTTTGTCCTCCCTCTCCAGAGTGGGAGAGAAAAAGGCTTCCATTTTGAGGACCGATAGTGTTAAAGGGTCCAATAGGGTTGGTGAGCCAGAATAGTCAATCCTCTAACGGATGGGGGGACTTTTCGGCTGTCCCCTTAGCCGGCAAATAAACCCATGCTGTGGTCCATCTCCCAAAAGGAAACAAATTGGGGGTCTCCCTGCCTCCGCTCCCACTTTTTTCTCCCAGGGTTTGTTTGGGGGTCATTCCCTTCGTTTCCCCATCCCCATCTCCCTCCTCCAGTTTCTCCGGGTCCTTCTTTGTAACTTGGGTAGAAATTAAAAATTTCACCAGCCCCAAGGCTTCTGCTCCCAAGTCCTCCTCCCCCCTCCCCCATTTCGCCCAAACCCCGGGTCTTTTTGGCGCGGATGTAGTTAAAAACGTCCCCCCCCCTTTTCCCCTCCCCCAGACAGTTTTTAAAGCTTTTGTTCCGGGACATGAAGCAGTGGAATGATGTTATTCACCCCGTAGCCCGGGAAACTGACAAATAACTGGCCTCCCTCAAATTGGCCTCAAAAACCCGGGCCCGGGGAGTCACGATGAGCTGCCACGGCTGACATAAAAGTTCCGGGGGGTTTACCCCCTGTCGCCTGGATCACCCAAACTATCGTTAATGGCCTTTCTCTTTTCTTTACAGTCGGCCCCCAACATGTGCAGGCGGGAATTTCCCAAAACGGGTGGAAAATGCATATCAGAGGGTTGGGGGAAAGGGCCTTTCTGCCGCTTTAACTCGAGGGGGGTTTTGTTGCGGGCTTTTGTAGGAATGGATAAAGGGCCCTTCGCACAGTTTCCGGGCCATTTTCGAAATTTTTTAAGATCGGGGGAAAGACTTCGGGAAACCCTTTTTCAAAACCCCAATGAAAAAAGGTTTCCCATGCAGGGGCCCATGGGCCCTTTCCCTCCTCGGTGCAGGCGGGACACCATGTTCCTCCCATTGTCCGTCCCCATGTTTTCCGTTTTTGAGTTGGCGCGGGGAAAGGGCCAAACACCCGTTTTTTTGCTGCATGACGGGGAAAGAAATTTTCCCCCCCTGGTGACTTCTTTCCCCGAGGCTTGCCGGTTTTAAAGAACTGCGTGACCCCGGGCTGTCCCCTTCGCATTGTGGTATGAGGGGAGCATTTAATTTTTGGAGGTGGATGGTGGTGGTGGTGGGGGTGTGTTGGGAGGCGGCATTGGCGAGGGCTGCAGTTTTGCCCAACGTGGAGGAAAATGCCCCGTCCCCTGCCCCAAGTTTTTGGTGTGCCTGGGAAAGGAACCCAATTCACTCAGGGGGGCAAAAAAGGGACAGGTACGGGCCCCAGGGGGCCATAGTTACAGCTCTAAACGTCGGGGTTTCCCGGTTGCACCGGGAAAGAAAACCGATAAGCTAAAAGGCGGGCCCCCACCTTCTTTTTCTACATATTTATGAAGAAATAGGTACCCCCCTTTTTTGGGAAAATTAAATTAGGGTTTTGGAAAACTCCCCCATTCGGCCTGGACAAGCCATTATTTCTCGAAGGGTTTCCCAAAAAGCCCCCAAAATTTTGGAAAAAGGGGAGGGAAAAAATTGGGGGAACAGGACCCACGGTCGCTTTGCACCTTGGGATGGTTGGAGGCAAAATGTTTTTCTTTTTGCAAATCGCTGGGGGGGAACCCGACCTGCTGGCGCCTTTTGAGTAGCGAGGGCAGGAGCATCGGGGACTGGGAAAAGGGGTTTGGAAAAGAAAAAACAACCCCCTTCTCCCAGAGGGGTTTGGGTGGGAGCCTTGAATGGCTGCAATGGCAGCGTGCCACGGGGCGCTGCGGGCTGTTGTTTGGCGGCGGCGGGGGAGGGGCCCACCACATCTGAGCCACTTTTTCTCCCGGGCCCCCCGGAGGGTGACGTGCATGTGTTGAGCAGGGGCCGTGGGGTGAAAAACGTTAGCCCCCAGGCCATGCTTCACTTTTTGCCCACAAATTCTACTTTTAAACCCATATTCGGCTCCTCCGGTGTCCTTAGCAAAGAATTGTCACACCGCCGAGTATATTGTGCTACTACCGCGCTTCCTCTCTGAGCCCTGGGGCCGCTACTTTTTTGGACCTGCGAAGTGGGTTTTCTACCCCGTAGCCACTTGGCTCCTGACCTCGCACTGCTGCTACCCTGCTGACTCACGGCCACACAACCCACTTGCTGGCTGCGCCGCTGCCTGAGGCGTAAGCTGACGCCCTCTTCTCCTGACAATGATGAAGCCCTTGCTTCACCCGGCTCCAAGTGCGGTTGGCTACATTTATCATCGATTATGGGTTTTATCTTTACTGCTGTCCTCCTCAACGGTCTTGGGATGCAGAGGCTGAGCAGAGGCCCTCACAACATGACCTCCCATGCCACTCTCAAAATCTATACTTTGCCGCCCCACTGCAGAACATGGGATATTGGCCCCACTTCTTCGCTGCCAAGTAGCTGCTGATGCCCTCCTCAAATTGTTCATCCTCGCTATATTTGTGGCGCTGAGCCCAGACCACATAGTAAAACTCTGGCTGGGGAAAACCCGGATGGGCCGAGGCGGGTTGGGGACGGGTTTGGGGCCGCTGACCCGCTCCCGGGCCATGTCATTTTAAGGGGGTTGTGTCGACTTTTCCCAAACTCTTGGGGGGGTTTTCAGATTGTCATCTGGGGGGAAAAGTGGAGGGACCTAGTAACCCAATCAAAAACCCCGGGGGTTGTGGTCAGCACCCGGCCCCGCTAGATGACACCCGGCAGTTGGGGCCCTCCCCGGTAAACGCTGTTTCCCGACGTCCCCTTGCTGTGCTGCGACCGGGGCCCCTGCTTGGGGAATTGGGTTTTGTGCCCCTCCCAAACACGCAGGTGAAGGGGCCTGACCCCTCTCTGTTGACTTACTGTTTGTTCAAAAAGGGTACAGAAAATTTTTTGGGGAAGACATCTCCCTATGATAAATACACACCCTGTTTTTGGGACCCCCAAATAAAACCCAAACTAAGAAGCTTGGGAAACCCTTTGGGGATAAAAAATTGGCTCCAAAATTGGCCAGGAAAAATTGACTTGTAGTGCCGTTTAAAACTTGTGAAATTTTATGAATATTAAAAGGAACAAACAGGTTTTAAAAAAAACCCCTTCGGAAATGATTATGTTTACAGGCAAAATTTTTCTTTGGCGGGTTGAAAAAAGAAGTTTTTTTAAATAAGTAAAAAAATCCCACAAAAATACTTATTTAAACCCCTTGGATGAAAAATTGCGAAAAAAGAATTGAGAAAACCTAAAAATTCCCAGCTTTGTAGTGTTTTTTAAAAAATTGGGGTGTTTTTTTCGGTACCAACAACAAAAAAAATTTGAAATTTCCCCCTTTGGGTTTATGAATTATGTACAGGAAAAAATGTTTTTTTTGGGTTGAAAAAGAAGGTTTCTTTTAGTGAACACTGCAGAACAACGATTAATAACCCCCGATTAAATTGCGCAAAAGAATTGAGCCCCCCAAAACCCCCAGCTTTGTAGGTGTTAAAATGGGTGTATTTTACGGTAACAACAACAAAAATACTTGTAATAACCTTCGGTTATGAATTATGCTAACGGGTTTTAAATGTTTTTTTTGGCGGTGAAAAAGAAGTTTTTTTTAGTGACCAAAACGGGAACAACGCTTAAAAACCCCCGGGATTTAAATTGCGCAAAAGAATTGAGCAACCAAAAATTACCAGCTTTGTGTGTGTTTAAAAGGTTGTATTTTAGGGTCCCACAACAAAAAATGAATAAAACAAAAAGGGGCTTAAAAACCCCTTGGGATACAATGTGCTGTAGCGATAGCTTTAAATGTATATGCAGCTGATTTGGACGCCCCAGGGGACTTCATTCCAATTCCCACAAAATCAAATTAAACGAAGGAAAGCAGTTCTGAGACAGCACCCCCCAAAAAAATCGCTGTATAAAAATGAGTTTTTTTGTAAGAGATATCATAAGCAGCCGGGCAGCACCTTCCCTATCAGTACAGTGAGAGCGGTTGAGCTCCCAGGGGCCCCCCAAAATATATAGTGGGGGTGCGTCACAGAATCCCGCCGGGTCTTGATTGGCTTCACCCTTCTGCACTTTTTCTGTAGGCTTCCCTTTTCCCTCCAAGAGTTTTTGTCCCATGTCACTCCATGTGCTCCACCCTTTTTTTCAATCAAAAAACACTTTTTCCCCCAAAATTCCCCAAAAAATCGACTTCTTCAAACCGAATTTTTCCCTAAAATTCTAAAAAAATTGCATTTCTTAGAAAAATTCGCCCCTCTTAATGGCCGTAGTGGGAAATTTTCCCCCAGTGCCCAAAGCGCCCGGGAAACCCCCGAAACCTAAGCTTCGGGGGAGAGGCGTCCTTAGGTGAAAATTCCTCCTCCATCCCGATGATCTGGTACGGATCGGACTGAAGTGGTCTGGGTTTTTAGGTTCGCCTTTCTGGACTCCGGCTCACGCGAACTTTATTCACTACTCCTCGTTTACGATATTTCCCTTCCCGTAGTCCACCCGGAAAAACCCTTGGGTTTTCCTCAGTAACGGAGGGTCCCAAGGGACATGATACGGTACCCCCCAAGCCATTGTCTCTTCATGTTGGGGTTCTACAAAAAGGGAAAGCCCCTTTTTTATGTGTTGCCACCTGCTCCTCGCGATTCTGCAATTACCCCCCATGGCTTGACTCCCCCTTTCCCTCTAGACTGGACATCCGGAAAAGTAACTGGGGGGTTTCCCAATTGCTTGGCCCTTTTAGTGGCACTCCCCCCCGTTCTTCCCGCTCTCACTTCAACCCCGGGGCCCCTTCCCCGGGTTTTCCCAGCCGAGTACCAAAATTTTGCCGATGTCTTCTCGGAAAGCACCAAAAGGGCCTCCCTCCTCCCCCCCCATATGTTTTGTCGATTGACCTGCTCCCGGGTACCACTCCTCCCGGGGCAGGGTCACCCTTGTCGGGCCCCAAAACCAAGCCATGTCGGAGTAAAAGGGAAAATTTTACGGGAAAGGTTTTTATACAATCTTCTTTGTAAAAAAAAGGCTTTTTCCTTACGTCTCTCATGATTATCGGGGACTAAATAAAATCACGGTAAAGAACGGTACCCTTTGAAAGGTCTAAGCCCCCCGGTTTTTCCCCAGACCCCGCCGAAAAAAAGGGATGGATTTGCGCGGCGTGAGGCTCCCGGGTCGCTACCCCTGACGTGACTTGTGCTTGCGGCGCCGGGGTAATGCGTGGTACAAATTTTTGTTCCGGAGAGAGTGGTGGGGGACAGCAGGCGCATGGTTCGGGTCAGAGACAGGCAGATATCAGGCAGGCGGCAACAGGAAAGGTCAGAAACCCAAGAAAAGCGGTTGGTAACCGGGAAAAACAAAAGGGACTCTGAATACAAAACTGGGCACTCCCAAACAACACCAACAACGGCAGCGAGTGTAGGAGGCATCCATAAATGGGGTCAGTGGCCGCGAGGGCCAATTACCGGGCGCTCCCCCTTTTTAAAACCGACCACCGCGCGCGCGCGCGCTCAAGAAACGGGTACCGTGCGTCGGCTGTCAAGCCAGACGGAGGAAGACGGGAAACGCGGATTGGGTGATACAGGGTTTCCTGGGTGGAGAAGGACAACGGTCGGGAAGCAGCGGGGCACCCGGACGGACCCCGTAAACGCGGAGGACGGCGCGGGGGCCGCGGGCCCGGCCTCAAACAGAAAACCCCCCCCCTTAGACCCCCCCCTTTTTCTTTGGAATTTAGAGGGGAGATCAGGGGACAGGTTGGCCTCCGGTTCCCACGAACCCCTTTTTCCGGACGAACCCCCCAGTAAATAAGGAAGAACCCCTTTCCCCCCCTCCCCTTTCCGCAAACACCTCCTTGACATCAAGAGTTATCTTTATTAGCGACAGGAAAGGCGAGACAATCTACGGAAAGGGTTAAGCCCCACCGGCTTGGGGGGAACTAAAAGGGGTTTTTCGGGATATGTAGGTCGGGGGCAAGCGGACTTGATGTACGGGGTTCAGTCGCCGAAGTACCAAAAAAAAGGCCCCAAAGTTTTTGGGGGCCCAACTAACGGGGCACCTTAAAAGCGGATGTACTTGTTTATAACCAAACCCTATTCCCCCGCTCAAATGGGGGGCGAGGCCCCTACGATCCCTT
The DNA here is from genome assembly GCA_025379985.1 of Phyllomedusa bahiana. Classification (NCBI taxonomy): domain Eukaryota; kingdom Metazoa; phylum Chordata; class Amphibia; order Anura; family Hylidae; genus Phyllomedusa; species Phyllomedusa bahiana. The sequence continues at coordinate 8,791 of JAODAL010021170.1, read as the reverse complement.
CAGCAAAGTTTGGTGCGAGCAGAAGCCCGAGCAGGGCCGTCGTGTGTTTTGCCGAGAGCCTTGATGCCCTTTTACTTGGGGCATCCATGGCAGGGACAAGAACTAGGTGCTAGAGGAGAGGTGGGCGGGGATGTAACCCAAAGACGACAAAAAAGGGGGGGGCCCCAGGGATTTGAATCAAAGAGTTTGGAAAACTCTGCCCAGGGGAAGACGACCATTATCATGACGAGCGGAACAAAAGCCCAAGTAGGTACCCAATACCGGGAAACACTCTTACCTGCCCATTAGTTTGAGGGTGGTATGCAATGAGAATTTAGCTGAACCGCAACTGACAACACAGAGCCCCCCAAAATTTTGGCAATAAACTGGATCCCCTATAAGAGACAATATGCAAAGGAGCCCCGTGCAATCGGAAAACTGACGGAAAAAAATGTTGGGCCAGTGGGGGGCAAGGGTACCCAGCAGAGAGATAAGGGGCCCATTTTGGAGAAACAATCGGTCACCCCCCAGATGAAAGTTTTCCCAGATGAGGGCGGAGATCTGTAACAAAATCCATGCCACATGGTCCGGGGTTTTTTGGGCAAGGGAGGGCTGAAAAAGGCCCGCGGGTTTGAGACAAGGGACCTTATTACGGGCACGGGAGGTGCGGGCCCAAACAAAGCCCCTGACACTTGAGAAAGGGGTTTTGGCCCCAGTAATAACGGGAGACCGTGTAGAGACCTATGTAACCCCTGGATCCAGCGTTCGAGAAATTGACCCATTCGGGTTTTTGGGCCGCAAGGAAAGGACGCAAAATAAGTCTTCAGGGGAGGCAATTTTAAATCCAGGGGGCACCGTGACGAGCCGTTCTGGGGAACTATGTGCGGGGAGACTAAAGACCCACCGTTCCGAAGAACGAGATGGGGCGTAGTTTTGACTTTCCCCCGGCGTCCGAAAATGTAGAAGGAAGTCAAAATGAAAAAAAGAGCGACCATTTGGCCCTCCGGGGTTTCCCGTGTTGACCCGACTGAAGTATAGGAGATTTTTATGGTCGGTAAAATTTTTAAAGGTGGCGAGCCCCCCCCAGCAGGTGACCCCACCTTCTAGACCCAAACTTTAGGCCAGTAATTCGCGATCACCAAGGGGTATAATTCTTCTCGGCAGGAAGAAAGTTTTGGAGAAAAAACCCATAAGTATACGTTTCCCTGGGGAGGATCTCTGCAGGGGGACAGCCCGGCCCCACAGAGGAAGGCCATTTCCAGAATGAAGGGGCGGTTAGGGCCCGGGGGGCGAGACAGGCGGACAGACATGAATGCCGATTTGAGAGGGTTGAAGGCTTTTTGAGTTTGGGCCAGGATTTGGGATTGGTGTTTTTCTAGTTTGAGCCACCAAGGGGGCCAAAGGAGAAAGTGGGGATAAATGTTGGGAAAAAATAATTGGCGAATCCCAAAAAAAATTGAATGGCCCAAAGGGGTCACCTTTGTGGGCCCCGTAAATGCGGAGAGTTTTAAGGATCCATCCGAGAGCCTTTATCGGGGGAAAAGGGGACCCCAAAAGGGTAATCTGGTCGCCAAAAGAGACACTTTTCCCCTTGGCAAAAAGCGATGGGTGGGAGTCGCCTAGGACCTGGCGGACCTGGTGGCGATGATTTTTAAATCAGGAGAAAAAATTAAATATCGTCCAAGTAAACAATAACACAGACTAAATAAGTCCCGGAAAGATCGTTGACAAAATTCTGAAACACAGCAGGAGGTTGCGAGACCGAATGGTAACAAGATACTCGAAGTGGCCATCCCCCGTTTAAAAGCCGTTTTTTCCCCTTTATTGCCTCTTGAAAGCAAATTTGGTTATAAACCTTTTAATCCCGCTTTGGGAAAAATTCTTGGCGCCACGCAGGCGGGCGAAAAGTTCGAGATCAAGGGGGGAGGGGACGTTTTTTACCGTAATTTTTTTTAAACCCGATAGCGATGCGGGCCGAGAGACCCCTCTTTTTTCTCCACAAAAAAAAAAAGCCGGGTCCTCTGAGACGAGGGCTTCGAAGAAGCCTTTAGGAGGGTTCTAAAGAAACTCGAATAGCCTTAGTTCGGGGCGGAAGGGGGGGTAGACCCGGGCCCCCCCGGAGGGGGGTAAGCCCGGGTTTCAGATCTATGGGGCAATCATAAGGCCAACCCGTCTTTCTCCCAGGCAGGCCTGTGGAGGCTTGGGAGATTTCAGAGGGGGGCCCCCCAGCAGCAGGTTTACTTTTGACAGGCAACGCGAGAGAACGCGGGACCCAAGCATGACTTCCCATGTCTCTACTTTCCAAAGGGCGGGGTATGGCTTGCAAACCCCGGGAGGCCCAGAAGGATTTCAGACGAGGTCGGGCAGGGCGAAAGTTGCAAATTCCTTGTGAAAAAGCCCAATCTGCAAGGTGAGGGGGGGCCTGCGGGGAAACGGATAGCGTTTTTCAGCATTTGCCATGTTGACGTGACGAAAAATAGCTTCTGCAACGGGGTCCCGGGGGAGAAAACCCGGGCAAATTGTGGCTTATGAAATTTCCCCCAGATCCCCGAATAATAAGGCGGTGGGGCCAAAAATGCTGCCGTTGAAACAAACCAACAAATTGGGCATGGTCAGACGGGGGGAGGCCACTCTGACACCTAGGGTCGCCTCTCCCCACGAGCCCCAGGTGCGGAAGTTTCCCGGGGGGGACCCGACAGTGCCCAAATTAAATGGGCCCGAACCGCCCCCAATAAAACACAGCTGTTTCTGGACGCTTGAACGTTCCCCCTGGGACAGGTGGGCTTCTCAACCGCATAGGGTTCTTTTTCGGGAACCATCGGTGAAAAGAGGTGGTCCTGAAAAATGGGGGGGCCCAAACGGGGTAGATGGCCCCTGGACGGACGACCTCCCGTTGAAAGGGGGAGCTCTTGTTTCCTTTTAGCGAACCAAATCGATTTGGGTGGGGTAAGTGGGTAAAAACATCCAGAGCACTGGTAATCCCGGGGGGCGATCATCCTTGTTCGTCCAGAGAACCTTGCCCGAAAGTCGCCCCCAAACTTCGTTATTCCCTCCAGCTCCAACGAGAGTGCGAAAATGCACAGAAAAATGACCGACCGTGGTTCGCCCCTGTGAAGCCGGAGCAGTGTGCGGCAGCCGAAGAAGTACGGGTGGTTCCTCAAAGACCGTGCGGAAGCCCCCGGAGGAAGGTTAAAGGTCGGCTGTCGAGATCCCCTCGATCCCACAGCGGGGGCCCAAGCCAAGGTTCTCCAACAAGAGGTGATTATAAGGCCACCTTGGCCGCCTTAGGGGAATTGATGCCCCCTCATCTCGAAGGGAATGGAGCATGGCTGATAACCCACGGCTTTCTTGGGTTCCCCATAGGGGTGAGGGGACGGCAGATGCAGAGAGGGTCCAAAGCCGGAGCAGGGAAGCAATGGACGCCAAGCAACGGGGTGCAGGTGCGGCGGTGGCAGCAGGTGGAGATAGATGGGGGCCGCAAGGTTCTGCATCATGGGCTAATGGTCAATATGTTGGCCTGCTGGGTGACAGCCTCGTGACAAACCCGGGGGGTTTGGCAGAATACCCTGGCGAATCCATGGCCAGTTTTATACGTAATCAAGGTGGGTTCGCTGGACCCCCCGCAAACGATGATATTAAGCTACACCAGGGGGCGGAGTTAATGCCCCCGGTGTTCACCAAGCCTGCCCCATGCGGGATGGGGCTTGCTGCGGCGGGGGCTACCCTCTACCCCCACGTGACCCCCTTGCGGCGGCAGCGGCCGGGGGAAGCTGTAAAGAATAGAGATCCGGAGACGTAGTCGGGGCAGGCAGGCATCAGGGGAGGCGGCAGTGTTCGTGGTCAAACAGGAAGATGATCAGGGCAGGCGGCAAAAGGGAAGGGCAGAAAAGAAGCAAACGGACTGGGGACCGGGAAGACAAAAACAGACTCCAAAACAGATAGGCACTCCAAAAAACACACAACGAACTGGCACGAGGTAGGAGCGTGCCAATAAATAGGGTCTGGCCGGGCGTGGGGAATTACCGGGGGCGTAGCCCCTTTTAAATCCAACCCGCCTCCGCGCCGTCCAAGCACGGGACCATGCGTCGGCTGTCAGGCCCGACGGGAGGAAGCACGGAGCGGGGAGGTGAGTAGGGGTTTCCGGCTTGGCCAGAAGGACAAAACCCCGGGGGAGCAGCGGCACCCGCGGGAAACCCCCTAAGGCAGGGGGGACGGCCGCGGGGGGCCCGGCGCCGAGCCCCCATGACAACCTCGTCACAAACCGGCCGGGCTCCTCGTCACCTCCCCTTCCCTACCAGTCCCTGGTCGCACGTAGCGGTGGATTTTATAACCGATCTTGCCCCTTCCTCTGGCAACACTGTGATGTGGGTGGTCACACCGACTCGTCCCCCGGAGCACTTTCACTTACCTCGCCGCTCTCCTGCTGTGCTTCGGGCACGCACTCCTACTGCTGGCAGGGCGCACGCTCACCCCCTAGCGGGCGCGCGCAGTACTGCAGCTCAATTTAAAGGGACAGCACGTCGGTGATTGGTTTCACCGGGCGCTGACCCTATTTAAGCCTTTCCTCTTCCTCATCTCACTGCCAGATCTTTAGTGCCTTATAGCCTATCGTGAAAGCGTTCCTTGTGCCGTGATTGTCTCTTCCGTGTACAGTACCGTTCAGCTTCCGTCCTTCGACCACGAACCTCAGCCACCTTCCCTGACCTACCGCCTGTCCCCGACTACGACTCTGCATTACGATTTTGTACCACGCTCACCCTTGGCTGCCACCGCAAGCAAGTTCCGCCAGTGCAAGCGACCTGGTAGTTTCCCGCCGCAGCAAGTCCATCCCGCTTTGCGGCAGGCTCTGGTGAAAACCGGGTTCTACTTAAACTCTGCTCCCTGGTGTGGGTATTCACCATCGCTTGCGGTAGTCCAGCGGATCCACTACTGCTACCGTGACAGCAGTGACATTTCTACATTTTCATTTGTACCATTTTGGCGTTCATATATCTCTTTATTAACTTTTTAACAAGAATTTTAAGAGGTACAATGAACAAAATACAGCAATTCTGGTAGTGTTTATAATTTTTATTTTTTACAGCCCTTATGTTGTGGAACACATGGCATGGTAACTTTACTCATCAGGTCAATATAATTACAATGATACCAAATATATGCATTGTTTTTATGTTTTACTGCTTTTAACAAATAAAATAACTTATTGGTAAGAAAAACCATCACCATCGTCTGAGAGCTACAACTTTTTTATTTTTCTGTGCACAGAGCTTTGTATGGGCTTGTATAGGGAGTTGTCTAAGGGCGATTTTATGAAATTATGTTTTTATTGATACCACTTTGGGGTTTATATGACCTTTTGATCACTTTTGATTCTGTTTTATGTGACACGGGTAAAAAACCCCCTCAATTCCCCTTTGTTTTTTTTTACAACCTCTTTCCCCGAAAATGCCCTGTCTTTTTTACCCTTTTTTCTGTTTGTTTCCAACACCAGCAATTGGATCATCACAGCTGCTGATTAGCCACTCCCTGACTTCACCACTCACTCCCTGACTTCACAATTGAATAGTGATGTTTGCCAATCAGCTGCTACAATGGTGAGTTTCCAACTGCTTGCGGCAGAATTGAACCTGGAGAAAGGACTAACAGAGGCAATTCTGGAACAGAGGTGAGGACAAAGGTGAGGGTGACGTTTTCATGACCCCAGGGCAACGCTGAGTAAGTGAGGGAATTCTACCCCAAAGGACTCCCTCCACCACCTTTTTGATCACAATTCCAAGAACCTCCACCCCATGGCTACTTTGACGACCTATTCTCCCAAAACCACTTCTCCTCCAGATACCACAGGGTGGGCAGGCAGGACTGCTCATCACGTGCTGCCAACTACCTTCCCGGGCGGAGTGCAGCCCTTAAATACCACTCCTCCACGCCAGATGTACATCCTGCTTCCCCTCCCCTCAGGGAAGCAGCTCCGGCCGCAAACAGCGTGCCGGGTCATGCCGCACCTCCCCTCCAAGGGGCGTGGCCACGGTCCGGCACGCTGCCTTGACCCCAGGGCAACGCTGAGTAAGTGCGTCCTACCCTTTCAAACCCGCCACCATACCTCCACCCGTCCAAAACTGCTTATTGCGACCAAATCCCAATAACGACACCACCACCAGCTTTTTGGATTAAATTGGCCACAGCAGCCGTTTTAAATTAACAATACAACATAAAAATATATACAACCAAATATAAATATAATATAATTTTTAAACCCGGTATATAAATATATATATGCAAATAACCCATACCAATATATTTCCAAAAACCCGAGCTTCACTATATACATATATATATTTATATACAACCTGCAGGCCAACTAACCATCGGCCAAACCAACATAATTTTCAACCGACCACAACCATTTAAGGGGGCGAGGTCCTTGGAGCTAAACCGACCCGGCGACCAAAATCCCCGAAGGGACAAAACCACCATTACCCCCAGCCGTACGCCACTGGCTCGGGGGCCCAGAAGCCATACTCCATGGCTCATCCAATTTTTGCTCTTCAGGGATAACACCCCGAAAGAGCCCACCTTCGCCGGGTCGTCCTAGTTACCCTGAGGGAATCCTACCCCAAAGGACTCCCTCCACCACCTTTTTGATCACAACTCCAAGAACCTCCACCGCCACAGCGAGCATGACATGACACCTCATGCATGCCTGCCCCCCACCAAACCGAGCGCCCTTTCAATGCCTTCTTGGAGGCCAAGGGCCCAAAGATCCAACCCCGTCCGACCTCCAAAGATTTCCTTCCCCCGACTCCAACTCGAGGTGCCGGACAAAAATTCCTCCGTTCCAGGCCACAAACCTGGCCACCGATCTGTTCACTTTGACTCTCGTCTTGTTCAAGCAATCCACAGACCTGGCCCCCGCCAATGATGATGGAACACAATGTCCGACCACACTATCACCAGTGCCGGATAGGAGGACCATAACCTCAACAGGTCATACTTAATATTCCGCACTAATTCCCGGGACGTCAAATACCCCAAATCGTTCCCATCAGCATGCAGCACTAGCACGTGGGGAGGCCGGTCCCACACCGCAAACCGAAGGAATTCCGGCACAACCCCAAGCCATCTCAGGCCGCGCCGTCCTATTCACCGCACCACCTCCACGTCCTGGGAAAAACCAAGCTGACGTCCATCCTGCCGAACGTCCGCTCTCTCTGCACCCCAGTGCCAAAAGAATGCCCGAGGATACAAACCAAACAGGGGGAGCGAACTAAAAATGGAAGCAAAACACACAAATAACAACCAAACCAATACCAAACGATCCTCCCCCATACCCATCAATGCATCTCCGGCACGACCAACTGCGGCCGGACATATAACCGGAACCTGTCGGATTCCCAACGACGAATCCTCCAGAACAGCTCCGGACGGAGCCCCCACCCTGCAGCCTCCGTCGACGCACCTATGCGAAACGAGTGTGGGGAGAACTGACCCGGTTCCAGTCCCAGTTCCCCCAAACACCACCGAAAGACTGCCGAGAACTGAAAACGGGACAGAAACGTACCATCCTCGTGCACCAACAATGGGCCCCCAACACTCCTGCATCTCCCCTGAAAATCCCGCAAGCACCGCACCGGGCACATTGGAGAGTCTGTAACCGCCCCAGCTGGACCACCCCCCTGCCCTACTGATCCGTTTTTGACTTACGGAGTACGAACACCACTGCTTCCCCCTGCTCCCAAACATCTGAGGCCTGCAGGCCCCCCACCCCACAGCCGACTCGGGGAATCCAACTCACCCACCCGCAAGGCCCCAAAGAACGCCAAAGAAAAACCCAGGCGAAACAGGGCCACTTCAAACATAGAGGAAGCCACAGACTCCGACTCACTCCCCAACCTCTCCAACAAGGCGAACATCACCGGGCGTCTAGTATCCCTAGACCCCCCGACCCCCGCCGCAACCCCGCAGATTACAAAATCCTTCGTCAAGTCCCGCCTCCTCCGCCACTTAAATCCAAACGCCAATCCAGCCATAAATCTGTTAACCTTGGATGCGGACCACCCCTGCCCATGAACGTGGGCGAGAAGGCACAATAACGCCCCCACCTCATCCTCTACCAAATTAACCGGGCCAAACCCCCCCACCATTCTCCCAAAACCCCAGGCCCGTCGAGGCCAAACCCAAATCCCACTCAGGGAAGCCCGAATCAAACCGGCGGCATCTTGAGGCCCACGTTTCCGAGGTACTGGGGCACATCCCCCTGTCCCGCCACTGCGGCCCCAGGATCCTGAACCGTTACCACTGTAATTGAAAAAGAGAGTCGCCAAACATTCAAGACCCCCGGACATTTCTTCTGCCCCCACCCAGCGTTCGATCCAAATAACGAGCGTAATAAAACCCGAGCCCTCCCCAAGGGGGGAATGCGTAACAAATTGTTGATAAACCCAACCACCCCCCAAATTGTCGCAAAAAAAACGGATTTTCCTGCTCTTTCCCCTATAATTCCACCGCCACCACTATAGGAAAAATTCCAGAAACGCCAAATTTTTTATCAAAAGGCGAGGTCCCCCCCATGCGCAAGGGGCCGCACCCCAACTGTTTTTCCCACAAATGGCTTTCCCAAAACCCCCTGTGCCCGCTGCGCCGTGAAAATATCCACCTCCTGATTGGGAAACCCCATTCCCAGTAAGGGACCCCCATTGTGTTGATCCAAGAATGATCCCAAACTGCTAAATCGGGGCCCCCATTCTCCCTATCTTTGCCGAAATGATGTGGGGTTTTTAACACCCCTGACATGGCACTTGCCAACCCCCGAAAG
>JAODAL010021169.1:0-67677 GCA_025379985.1 Phyllomedusa bahiana | reverse complement strand
CCCCAAACACGTGGCGCCTTTTTGATACGGGGTTGGATCCTTTTGGGGGAAACCGTTTGGGGGCAGGTTTTTGGGAAATGAAATTTTTGGGAAAATTCCCAATGCAATAAAAACCCGGTACCCCCAAAATGTTTTGGGAACATACCCTAAAGGAAAATGGTATTTTCCCCTCACCCCTCCGGGGAGATAGAGGGAAAGCGACGGGCCCCCGGGGAAATCGGGCCGCTAGCATAGTTAAACATTTCTTCCAAGGACCCAACAGACCCCAAATTTCCCAAACCCCCAGTGCAAAAGGGGGTAGCCCGTCTTTCCCTTCTTTTTTTCCATTGGGGCCCCTTACCCCCATGGTAAATTTCCCCCCGGTTTCAACTCGTTTCTGCAAAATTTTAAAACAAATACAAAACTTAAAATCCTACTTTTTCCAGCAGCTCCTCACTTTAGTTTTAAAGTATCTTCAGTAAGGAAAACTTTAAACTCCCCCTCCCCCAAGAAAGGAACCCTCTATAGGTTCCCTCAGTTAGGGGTTTTTTGTATAGGCCCCCTCAGTTAGGTGGGCATGTAGGTCCCCTCATTTAGAAGGCATTTTTATAGGACCTTCAAAAAAGGGCAGGAATAAAATATGGGGTTCCCCCTCATTTAAAAAATTACATTTTAGGCCCCCCTCAGGCAGGTACCCTAGGGGGCCCCCTTGGGCGGGAAAATAAAAGGCCCTTCCAGTTGGGGCGGGGTAAATATGGATCCCCCTTTTAGGGGAATTTTTAAAACGGAAAATAAAAAAATAACAATAATTATTTAAAACCTTTCCCCCTTTAAACCCCGATTTGGGGGCCCCCTTCCACGAACTCCCCAGGGGAAATTCCACACCCTTTGGGCAGTAAAAGGTTTTTTTTCTTTTTTTTTTTAAACGTTTCAATGGCTTTATTGAAATAACATCAGGTATTAAAAAAAGATGCAAGAATAACAATCAAAGGGTTCCCTTTCAACAACTTGAAAAAAAATCAAACTTCCTTCCCTAATTGGGAGACGGAGTAATAGACAAAGGGAGAATAGCAAAATTAATTTTCTTACAAAAAAGGTTTTTCCTGGGTAAATTTTAGGGGTTTCTCCAACCCCCCCCCCCCAGCCAAACACTTTTTGGAATCCTTTACTCACATTTCCCAAAGGGGGGGGGGCGGAAGGTTTCAAATACCAAATGGGACAATTAAAATCTCCTTTATCAAAATTTAGCAAACAAAAATAGGGCCCCCGGGGGGGAAGGAAAAAAAAACATCCTTGGAAATTGTATAAATTCTTTAAAATTTTTTAAAAACTTTTTTTCAGACACGGCCCGGGGTTTTGATACTATCCCGGAAACGGGAGCAGGGCCCACAAACCCATCATCAGGAGACCCTCCCCGTTTAAAAACAGTCCGGAGATGGGGGAGAGTGCAAACAGGCAAGGGGGGGGGGTTTTTAGTCAGGGGCCTAAAAACCCCCGGCATCAACTTGCAGTTTGGGGAATCATGTGATTTCCCACAAAGGTCATCCCCCAAACATCCCTGTCCGTTTTAAACCGGGGCAAGAAGAAATTTTCACTCCCCTGACCTTAATCCACCATTCTTTGGGATGTGAAAATTTTTTTTTAAACCATTCTGTTAGGGATGGAGTCCCCCGGGGGGTCCTCCATTTTCCTGGGGAAATTTAAGATTCTAGCGCTGCCGGGGAAAGGGAAGCCGCAGCCTCCCTTTCAAGGTTTTTAACGGTAAAAGGTAGGGATGGAGAGAAGGGGGGGGGGCCCCGGGGGGTCCCTTTTGCAAAACCCTTTTTTTCCCCCGGTTTTATTTTCTCTATCCCCCCCAAAATTTCCCGGTGCCAGAATGGCTGCAAAAAATCCCAGCAATTTTCACCAATATGTGTCAATTGGGTTTTCCCGGTCTTTCCCGGGATCCCCCAGCATGGGGGCGGAAAAGTTTGTGAAAAAGGGGGGAACTTGGGGACCATCTTGATAGGGAAATTTTTAGTTAATTTCCTTTAAAGTAAAAAACTGAGGTTTTTAATTTACTAGGGTGTTAAAAATTATTCCAATCCCATCAGGTTAATGGTTTTAAACCAAGGGTTTTTTTCTCCCACTATCTCTAAATACAGGCCCTACGCTTTATATGGGGATCTAGGGAAACAAATTGAAAATCATAGATTGCATGGGCCCTTTGGGCCTGTTGCTGAAAGCACAGGGTTTTCGAAAATTTAAAGGGTTTTTTGGCCAGCCCAAACCCCGGGTCTATTGGTGTAAAAGTTTGCCTTAAGTTGATGTATTGCAGTCAAACATTGGGGATTTTTGGGTTTTCTGTTTCGCCCCCTTTTCCATTGATGATTTTAACACGGGCTTTTTTTCTATTTAAAGCTGCTATTATGGGGGGTGTTTCCCCCTATGTTTCCTGATATAGAAAAAGGGAGTGAGTTTCGCAGGTCAGGGTTTCCCCCAATTGGAACTAGGGGGCCCCCCGGGGGGGCTTTACAGTTTATACTGCATTTCCATATTTTTTTTAAACACTGATATGTTTTTCCCTTTGAGATCGGGGGGCAAACAAGATAATCCGAAGTCCCCTAAGACAAGGCGGGAGCCACGGCAAGAATGGACAGTCGCCCCCCATATTTTGCGTCCTCAAGTTTGGCCCCCTTTGACTTTTGAAGCCCTTTAGCGGGGAAAACCAAACCCGCCCCCTACCCAGCGATCTTTTGTTTTCATGGGATGACTTTCATGTCCGGGGGGGCCATTTCCTCCCTCCCCTTTAAATGCCTATTGGGTTTTTTTCGGGAAAAACCCTTTCCGGCCCCGCACCCCCCCAAACAAACTTTCCAAAAGATCTTTTGAGATCTCAAAAAGGGGGCCTTTTAGGGAAAAACCCATGGGAGGGTTTTGGGGAGAAAATTTATGGAGCCTAGGGTGGACATTCATTTTAAAATAATATTGATTGGGCCCAAAAAGGAAAATTTCCCTTCCGTTTCCCTTTTTATTTTAAATATGCCTTGATATTTTGGGAAAAAGGGAAGAAAAGTTCATTTGGAAGGGGAATCCGGGAATTCTTCGGGAAAATTCTGGACGGGCAGGTATGGAAAGGGGTTGTAAACCCATTTAAAAGTAATCTGCTCTGCATCATCCGGGGGCCCTTGGGGGTCCAGGGTTTGACATTCATTGCTACCCCCCCCCTTCTTAACCAATTTCCCTTTTAAAATTTGGTTTAAACCCCCCCCAAAATTTCTAACAAAGATCCATCGAGGGGGGGCCGGGGAAAATTTTTCCCGGGTTGGGGTAATTTAGGCAGAAGTTAATCAGCAAAAAGGAACCCCCGCATTTATATTGCTTGTCTCTAATCTGAAAAACCCCTGATCCCCCGATCCGCTCTGAGGGCACGCATCAAGCACTCCATTCCCCAGCACTTTAAGCATAGGGGACAGAGGGCAACCCTTTTCTCATCCCATTGCGGATTTTAAAGGGTCTGAAAAAAAAAAACCCCCCATTAAACCCTGATCTGCGCCAAAGGGGTTTCCTTTCAGTGCCTTTGATTCGCTGCGGCTTTCCCCGGGGCCCCAATCCCTACTTTTGAAAAGGCAGATTCCAAAAAATTCCCAATCTACCCTGTCAAACCCCCCTTTTGGGCCCCAATTAAATTTAACAGCGGCATGGGGGGATTCGGGGGGCTTTCTGTGATAATAAAATTCGGGGGAAAAAGGGGTCTTTTGAGTATTATCTCTTGCCCCCCTTTCCCCGGCAAAAAACCGATCGGGTCTTTTTTGTAAAAAGATCTCCCAGGGATGGTGTTAAGTTTCTGATGGCAATATGTTTTGGGTTATAATTTGGGCGCCCGTTTTTTTTAGTAGCGAGTTTGGGCCTAAAAACGGGGGAGCATAGCATAGGGGTCTTTTCCGGGCTTTGGGGTTCCCCGTAATGTGAGCTCCCGGGGAACGGGAGGGGGGAAAGGGGGCCCTGAGTGGCCAAAGCCCAAAGTTAAAGGAGGGAACGGGAAGGGGGGGTTCCGTCACCCTTTTCCCTTAAAAACCCTTTTTAATTTTTGGGCTGGGATGAACCTTCGGGGCCTGGGCTTTTTTCCGCCCAAAGTCAAAAAATGGCCTCCCCCAACCCCCTCCGGGGGCCCGAAAAGGGGGGGCCCTTTAAGTCCCTCCAGTCGCTCCCTACCCAAAAAATCAGGCGCAAGGCCTTTTTCTGTAAAGGCCCTCAGGTTTCCCTCCCCACGGGGCCCGGGTTTTCCCGGGCCGGGTGAAGGGAAGTTTTTAAAAAGCTCCCGAAAAATTACCCTTGGAATTCGTTCCCCAAGATCCCCCCGTTTTTTAGAATTTTTGTTTTTGCCCACCCGGGTTTTTAAATTCGGGGGGGTACAAAAAAGAGCGCCCCTTTTGTTCGGGGGGCCGGGGCCAAACTACTTGGTTTGTTCTCCAAGCTTAGTTTTTTCCCCGCGAAAAATCTCCCAAAAACCGGGCCCGCCCTTTTTGTTAAAGCAGCTGCGGTTTCTCTTGGTTTGTCTGAAAAAAAGGTTTCTCGCAGACCCTAAAGGTGGACAGTGTGTCTTGTTTTAGCCTCGAGCTCCCCCAAAGTTGGCCAGCAGTTTTTTAATTTTGGAGCCGCTTCTCGTTTTTAAACGGGCCCCCATCCCTTTTAATCAGCACTCCTCGAAGGGGACCCCTTTTTAAAAAAGTTTTCCCACTTCATTTTGAGGTGAGGAGGGGGTTCCGAAGGGGTAGGTACTGAAAAAACAATTTGATGTCTGTGTTTGGGTAAAGGCCCACAGGCCGAATCGGGGGAAGTAGCGATTCTTTAAAGGGTTCCCCAATTTAAATTGCTTGGGCAAAAAGCGCGGGGGTATTAAAATTCACATGAAAATGGGGCGGGTTTCCGGGGAAGGGGTATATTCCCAAATTGCTCGGATTTTTGCCTCAGTTAAAAAGGGGCTGTTGGAGGAAACCCATAATCTATTTCCCCTATATCCTCCTTGAGGAAAAGGAGTAGAAAGGTTTTTTTGTCCCACCTGCCGGGGTTGGATGGGGCCCTTTCCAGATAAAAGGGCCCTTGCTTATCTTTGAAAGACCCTCCAAAATTTCCAATTTGGGTCTTTTGGTGGGGAAACCGAGGAGCCCCCAAAACGGGGTGTCCACCATGGCTGTTTACTTTAAATTTCCCACATGGGGAAAAATTTTCCCCCAAATGCAAATTCTTTTTGTTCGTCTTTTTCTCTTTGCAAAAAAGGGCAAGTTTCCCTTGTTTTAGGAGCGTAAGGGGTTTTGCTATTGTATAGGTGGACCCCCCAAAATGTCGAAAATTTAAAACAAAGGGATACCTCCCCCATTAAAATTTTTTTTTAAGTAAAAATATCTGAACCGGGGGGGGGAATTTGTGAAAAAAAAAGATGGTCATTTTTTTAAAGTTTTTGGCCCGGGAAATTGCTACTGCAGCACCAGGGGGGGAAAGTATTTTTTTTGAAGGATTTAGATGCCCCCACTACCAGGGGTCTCCTGGGACACGGGAATAGGGTCTTCGTTGTGCAGGGCTTAAAAAGATCTGGGTTTTTCCTTTTTCTGGGATTTTAAACCCCCGGGTTTTTAAAGAGGAAAAAAAATTCTTAAATGTCGTCTTTTGCTACCGGGGAAAGTACCAAACTATAAAAAGTCACGGGAGGGGGGGGAGACTATCCTTTAAACCCCGCGTCGGGAATTTAGAAAGGTAAAGTTTTTTAAATGAAAAACACTGAATGTGAAAAAAAAAAAATTACACGCAGATTTAAAAAGCCGGGTACTAAATATCGGGCCCAAAAAAAAAAATTTCACAAAATTTTGAAAGAATCACTAACTGCTTAATAAAACACACAGTGTTCTTTTTAGAGCCAAACGGGGGGGGGGGGGGAAAGGGAGGCCTGTTGGACAAAGGGGCGGGTATCAAAAAGGGGCAAAATCAAAAATCTGGGTAAAGCCAAGTCAAAAAATGGGGCCTTTTCTTGTTACAAAAACTTTAAAAATTTTGGGGGAACCATTGCATCAAAGGGGGAAAACCCATCCCAATTAAGCTGTTAGGTGATCTCTTGGGGTTGCCCGCCCGGGGGCCCGGGGGAAAAACCAGGCCTCACTGATCGGCAATCGGAGGCGTCCGATTGCCCCCAAAGAGAAAATAAAATCAAATTTTGTGGAGGCATGGGGGGCCCAAAACCCAGGGGGAGGGCCCAGCTGGGCCCCAACGTTTATGTGTGGGTCGTGGCGCTAGGCAGGTCCTTTTTAAGTGAGATGCGGGTAAATCTTGGGTTTGTTTTTCCCGTGCACCGGGCCTCACCCCCCCCCTTTTACTTTTTTCTATGCTTTGAGCCCAATTCTGCAATCTCGATAGCCTTTTTTTCCTTTTGGGGGGGACCCCCAATACCCCGGGGGGTTCTCCGGGGAAAAAAGGGCGGGGGGAGGGGCCCCCAAAAACAGCCTCGGGGGGGGGCTTTGGACGCAGCGGGGCCCCAAAGGGGGGGGGATGGCGACCCTAGGCAGTTTCTGAGCGAAAGGGGAATAGGGGTTTTTAAATTTCCCCCGGGGGGTTCTAAAAGGGACCCCGTCCCCTCCTCTGCCCTTTACATGAAGGGAAAAGGGGAAATCCCCCTATATGCTTTTTGGGTCTTTTTTTGCAGGGGGGGATAAAAAGAGGCTTCAATCCCCGGGGGGCCGGAAAGGCAAAAAGTGTACCCCAAAAAGAAAAATTTCAGGGAAAAAAAAAAGGGCAAAGCCGGGTTTTCCTTTAAAAAAAAAAAAAAAAATTTTTTTTGGGGGCCTAGTCTCGCCCTCCCCCCCTTTAAAATTAAGCCTCTTTCTTTTCCCCATATTAGGGTGGGGGGCCTGCAGATAAATCCCTGGGCCCTTTTGCTTAGGATCTAAAAACTCAGGGGACGGGGGGGCCCTTTTTTGCGCCTGTCAATCCAAACCAGGGGGGGAGAAATTTCGGGGGGGGGTTTTTCCCTTTTTTTTTAAACAGCATATTGAAAATTTTTACACAGTGATGGGGGTTTAATTTTTTTCCCAGCATTTTTAAATTTTTTCTGGGGGGGGGCCCCCCTAAACCTTATTTTTTTAATTCCCCTTATTTCTATTTTTTTAGATCATCAAATTGAGTCTACTAGCTGTTTGGATTTGGGGTTTTTTTTGCTGTGACTTAAGTGTTTTGTTTTGGGGAAAGGGTCCAAAAAATTTTTGGGGGTGTAACTGAAAACGGTGGGGGGGAAGGGGGGTGTGGGGGGGATTTAAAAAAACAAGGGGTTTAAATTTTTTTTTCCGGGGTTTGGGGACTGGGGAGGGGGGCGGAAACATCATTTTTGACCACCCCCAGTTTGGGTTTTTGGGCCTTTTTCCTTTTTTTTGGTTTTTTTTATCGGCTCCCCTTAAATGACAAAAGTCATTCTTGGTGGGTTTAAAAAATTTTTGGGTTAAAAAGGGGCCGGGTTTAGTCCCGGGGGGGGGGGGGACCTTTTCCCTATGGGATTCCCGGGGACGGGGCCCTTTTTTTTTACTTTTTTTTTTTAATACCCATAGGCACCATCACCCCTTAAAAAGGGTTTTCATGCCCAAAAGGGGTGGTGCACCCGGCCACCAGGGCGGGGCCCCCCGGCCCCCCTCCGAGGGGGGGCCCCCCCCCCCCAACAGGATTTCCCCTTGGGGGGGCCCCCCCAGAAATTCAGTTTTTTTTGGGGGGGCCCACCATTTGAGGGTTTTTTTTGGGGGGGGGAAATTTTTTTTTGGGTCCCCAAAATCCCGGGGGGGGACCCCATTTCCCGGGGGCGAAAAAAAGGTTCTTAAAGTGGGGGCCCCGGGGGACTTTTCCCCCCTGGGGAAAAGTTTTTTGGGGGGGTCATTGGGGCCTGGGAGTTTTGTTTTTTAAGGGGGCCCCCCCCCCCCCCATTTGACCCTCTTCCCATGGCAGAAAGGGGCCCCTTTTGCTCGGGGGGCGGGGGGAAAAGGGGTCGGGGGGCGGGGGTTTTTTAGCCGGTAAAGGTCCAGGGTTTCTTTTACTCTCAGAACGTTTTTTTTGTTCCCGAGTCCGGGCTCCCGGGGAACAGGGGCTATCTTTTTGGTAGTCCCCCCCGAAGCGACCATCCACCCCGGGGGGCCCCCCCCCTCCGGGCCCGGCCCCCGGGGGTTTGGGGTGAGAGTTTTTTCCTTAATGGAGGGGGGGGACCCCGTTTTTTGCCCCATGTGCTCTCCCCCCTCCCCCGCACGGGGGCCCCCCCTCTGCGGGTCCGTCCCCCCCACCCCGGGGCTTCAGGCATTACGGGGGTTTTGGGGAAACCCGGGGGTTTCCCCTTTCCCATCCCCGGGGGGGTTTTTTTGGGGGGGGGAGCTCCCGGGGGGCCCCTCAGGGGTGGGGTCGGTTTTTTTCCCAGAGACTCACCCACTCCAAAGCCCCCGGGCCCCACAGGCTCAAGTCTTCCCCCGGGGTTTCCAAAAAGGGGCTAAAAAGAAGTTTTTTTTTTTGGGGACACTGGGTTTGCGGGGGGGGGGCCAGGTGCCATCCTGGGCCCCCTTTTTACCTTTTTTTTTTTAGAGGGCATTGGAAGTTTTTTTCCCCCTTTAATTTTAAGATCGGGCCCCTCCGCACAGAGCCCCCTACGTTGCGTCCCCCCCTTGCTAGCTTGCTTGGGCCCCCGGCCCCCCGCGGTGAAGGTTTTGTTTGTATCTTTTTTGCTTGGGACATTTTAAAGGAGTTACCATCTTTTTCCTTGGGGGTTTGTGGGGGGAGTTTGCCTTTTTCCCCTGGTGGTTTTAGGGGCAGTAAAAAGTGTCAGTTTAAGGGCCCTGGCTATTTGGGCAGGGGAAAGGGTTTTTTGGAGGGTTTATTATTTTTTTGGCTCCTACAGAAAGTAAAACAGTGAAGGAGTTAATGTTAGTATTCTTGGTGATCTACAGCAGGTGAGGGGGGGAAAGGGGGGCCAAGCCCCCCCTATTTGGTTTTTAAACAGAGGTTTTTCTACCATACTCCCAGGGGGCCGGTTAAAATTTTATTTCTTTTTTTAATAATAAAAAAAATTACCATTTCCCCAAAATCGGGGTTAAAAAATTCCCATTTTCTTGCACGGGGACGGGATTTTCCCGGGGCTTGGAATTTTTCCCAACGGACCCAATTTTGGGGGGCCCCCACCAATTCCCAAAGGGTCCGGGGGGGTGGATTTAAAAAACAGAAATTTTTTAATTATATGACAAAGGTAAGTTAAAAAAGTTTCTACAGCAGCAAAAACCAAACACCATGTGGGAACACAAAAAACATTTTCAGGCAAGGGTTTTGATCACTGTGATAAGGGTTTGAAGGGTTTTACCGCCCTTCTTTTTTTTAAAGAAAATTTTTTAAAAACCCCAAAAATCCCCAAGAAGCCCTTATTTTTTATGATTCCCCAAATGCAAAGGGCAAACCAAAATGGTTGTAGGGACAGAAAAGGAATATATTAAGCTTTTTTGACAGGGGGAAATAAAAAAAAAAAAATTTTTTGCATTTTTAATATTTGGGGAATTGGAGGGGGAATTTAAAATTTTTTTCCGAAAAAAGAAAAAAAAAAAAAAATAAAGGGGGAAGGGAAAGGGGGGGGGAAAAAAAAAAAAAAACCAAAAACCCACCTTTTTTATTATTTTTTTAAAGGTTAAGGGCATTTTAATTTCAGGAAAAAAAAATTAAAAAACTTTTATTTTTTCTAAAAATTAAAGGGAAACCTTCAAAGTCTTTTCTTTTGGGGCTGGGGCCAACAGAATTTAAACTTTTGCCCTCCTGATTTTAAAGGTAAATTTTAAAATTTAAATTCCCTTTTCCCCTTTTAATGGTCGTGTACAGTTTCAAATGGATGAAAACTGAAAGCTCTTGATTTTTAAACCTTTTTATTTATCTAAAAGGGAAATGTTTTTTTGTTTCCTGTTTAAATTTGGCCTGAATTTTTTTAAATTGTTTTTGGGGGTTTTTAATTTTTCCTTTAATGCGTTTTTTTAATTTTTTGTTTCTTTGCCTTTTTTAAATTTGGGTTTTTTACCCAACCCCTTTTATTTATTTTTTGCAAGAAGGGGTTACACCTGTAAAATGGTTGGTGACTTTTGGGGAAATTTTAATAAGGAATGGTGTTTTGGGTTTTTTGCCCTTTCCCTTCCCATTTTTTCCAAAATTTTCCCATTTTTTGGGAGAAAAAAAATTTCCCCTTTCCCACTTACAAGGCAAACCAAACCCATTTTGGAAAAATTTCCCTTTTTGGGGGGAAAACCAATCCGGTCTCCCTTTAAATTTTTGGATTTTGGTTTATGGGTTTATTTGGGGAAAAAATTGGGTTTTTTTTCCCAAAGTTTGAACCTTTTTTTTTTTTGGCCCCAAAATTGTTTTTCCTCTATAAAGGGGGGTTTCAGCCCCAGTTTTTTTTTTCTTGGATTTTTTTTTATTTTTTTCCCAAAAAAAATTCCCCTTTAATTTTTTAATTGGAAAAAACCCTGGTATATTTAGTGGTTTAAAAGGGTTAATTTTTGTCATGTGGATAACTTTTGTTTTTTAATCTGTCTTTTCTTTTTGGGAGTAAAGGGTTTTTTTTTTGTTTTTGGGTCATTAAACTTTTGGGGGGTTTGGGCTTGTTTTGAATGACCCTTTGTTTTTTATCCTTTTTTTCTTTTGGATTTTTTTAATTTTTAATTTTTTTAATTATTATTTTGCTTTCCTGTCCCTTTGAAATCTTTCCCCCCGGGGGTTTGGAAAAGATTCTCTTTTTGCTTTACCTGCCTTTCCCAAAAGGGGAATTAGCTTAAAAAATTTTTTGAGTTTGGATGAAAAAAACAAATTTAAGGCCTTTAAAAAAAGGGAAATTTTTCCCTAAAATTGGGGTTTCCAAAAATAAAATATTTTTTGGTTTTTTTTAGGGTTTTAAATTTTTTTTTCAAAACTGAAACAACTTCCCAATAAAAAAATACCCCGGGAAAAAGGTTTAAATTTCCACTTTTTTCCCAAAAATTCCCCCGAAAAATTTTTGAAAAGGGGTTTTAAAAACGGGTTTATGTTTGTTGAAAGCAAGAAAAAAAAGGGTTTTTGAAGGCGCAAAACTCCAAACCCCACCCAGATGACCCAAGGGGGTCGCCCAAATGTAGCGGCCCAAAACCCATACAATGCAATCCCCAAAAAGGATTTTACTGGTGCGGTAAAATTGGCAGGGGGTGCCCCCAACCAAACCCAAAGGGAAAATAATTTCCCAAAAATGAGGGTTTGGAAAAAAGGGGGGCCCCCATCGGGGCAAAAATTTAAAACTTTTAAGTAGTAATGGGGTTTAAAAATTTAAAAAAAATTTAAAAAACTTTTTAAAAGATATTTTTAACTCCCTTAGAATGAGGAATTTTTGAAAATTTTTTTTTTTAAAATTGGGCCCAAGGGTTTTTTTCTAAAAAAAAGGGTTTTTAATCCCAAATAAGGATTTTCATGGGGAAAGGGCACGGAATACACCCCTATGACATCACTTTGGTTCCCCAAAAGGGGAAAATTTTCTGTTAAGGGTTACGGATTAACCCTTCTTATGAAATTAAAATTTCCCCTTTGTTTATCTTTAAAATTGGCCCCCCCCCAGGTTTTTCCTTCTTAGGATTTTTTTCCTAAAGTTTTTTTTGGGAAATGTTAAGGGGGTTTTCCTCTCCTATAATGCGGTATTTTGGGCAGCTTTCTTCTAGAATTTTAAAATTGTACAGGGCTTGGAAATAAAATTTCGGGATCCAAAAAACCCATTTCCCCAACCCCCCCCCCCGGGTTATATGTTTTTTTAACCTTTAACCGGGGAACCCAAAAGTTTTGGCCTCTTTTGACAGAGCCCTTTTTTTTAAAATCTGTCAGGGTGTAACTTTATATGAGAATAATTTTTTTGGACATTTTAAACCCTATCCTTTGTGTTTCAGAAAATTGTTTTCTCTTGAACTTTTGGTGCTTTTAAGATAGAAGAAATTTTGGCCCAAAAAATTTGCTTGTTTATTTGGGGGAAAAAATATCAAAAAAAAATCGTAAACAAATTTAAAAAAATTTTAACCAAATTTTAAAAACTTTCAAAAATTTTGCATTTTAAAGACAGATAGTTTTTTGCCCACTCAAATTTTTTTTATAACTCCCATCTTACCTATGTCTCCCTGTGGGTTTGGGCATCATTTTTTTAAAGTCTTTTTTTTTTTTTTACGACTTTTGGGGGGGGGCTTAAAAATTTTTTTGAAAATTTTCAAATTTTAAACCCCAAAATTTGAAATTAAAACATTTTTTAGAAAACCCGGGGTCCAGTTCTAACGTGATTTTGTTTGGGGGCTGTATGTTGGGTTTCCCCCCTTAAATGCCCTCATTAAAAAAATAACCCCTTAAAGTATTCAAAAACCCCATTTAGGAAGTTTGTTAAAACCCTTAGGTGTTTACAAAAATTTAAACAAAGTGGAAGGGAAATGAAAATTTCAAAAATTTTCCCCTTTTTTTTTCCGTTTTTCAATTTTTATACTTTTTTCACAAGAAAACGGTAAATGTGTTTAGGGAAAAAAAACAACTTAATTTGATTCCCCAGATTCTGCCGTTTTCAGGGGATATTTCCCCTTTTTGGCCCCCCAGTGCATTATTTGGTCAACCACCAAAGCCCCCGAATAGGAGGAGACCCCATGGACTCGGGTCTCATTTTTATTACCCTTTTTTTTTTGGGGCCAAATTTTAGGTTTGCGGAACCCCCAAGGTTTCCCCAAAAATTATTAAACGCCCCTAAAAAAAAAACCCCCCAAATTTGGGAAAAAAAAACCCCCTTTAAAAGGGAAAATTTTTCCCGGGGTTGAGTGAGCATTTTCGACCCCCCGGTTTTTTGTCACAAAAATTTTTTGCGTTTTGGCTGTGAAAATGTAAAAAAAATTTTTTTTAAAAAATCTGAAAATTTTTGCTGGAAAAAGTTTTAAAAATTTTCAAGGGAATCCTGGTAAAAAAAGGGACCCAAAAAACCTGTTACACAATTTTTTCCAAATTCGGCAATAAAACCCAATGGGGTGTAATTTTGCTGTTTTGGGGGGCCCTGGGAGGGTGGGGGTTTTGGGAAAGGGGGCGCTATTTGGTTTTTGGAAAGAGTTTTTGGTGGGGCCCATGTCGCAAATTTTCAAAGCCCCCAAGTTTCCGAAAAGGTGAAACCCTTCCCTAAATCAACCCATTTTTGGTTTTAGCAACCCCCTCATAGAACTCATCTAGGGGTGTATTTACATTTTGGGGGAACAGGTGTTACAAAATTTTTTTTTTTTGGATTGGGTATGAAAATGAGGGGGGAAAAAAAAATTCCGCCATTGGGTTTTTTTGGGGTTCAATTTTTTCAGCGTTCGCCGGGTTTCAGTATAAATGACAGGATATCTTTACTTTGGGGGTCGGTTTCAATTGCAATGGGATTGATTTTTATAGTTTTTTTTTGTTTTATTTCTTTTAACAATAGAAATAAAGGGCTATTGAAAAAAAAAGGTTTTTTTTTTGTTGTTCTGTTTAATAGCCATAACGTTTTTTTAGTTTTCTGTATTCGGAGCTGAAAACTGGGCTTTTTTTTTTTGGGATGAGTTGAGTTTTTATTAGTACCTTTTTTGGGGGGGTTTTTCGCTTTGATCACTTTTTATTAAGGGTTTTTTTGAGGCATTTTTAAACAAAAAAACGCCCCTTTTTTTTTTCCCCCCCGGGGTGTTTTTTTTTTATTTTTTAAAAGGGTCACCCTGCCCTTTAATTTACATTACTAGTATTATAAACAGGTTTGTTTTGATTACCGCGATACCCCTTTTGTTTTTATTTTTTTATGTTTTTACTGCTTTTCAAATTAAAAAACTTTTTTTTTAAAAAGGGGAAAAAACGTTTTTGGGTTTGCCAAAGTCTGAGGGGCCCTAAATTTTTTTTTTTTCTGTGTTCGGGCTGTGTGGGGCTTGTTTTTTGCGGGAAAGGGTTTAAGTTTTTAGTGGATAATTTTTTTGGGGGGGCAAAAAATTTTTTTATCAGTTTTTAATCCTTTTTTTTGGAAGGGCCGGGTGAAGAAAAAACTGCAATTTCCCAGTAGTTTTTTTTTATTTTTATTTTTTTTAAAAGCGCTCACCCTGGCAGTATCCAAAGACCAGTTAGCTTTTTCTCTTTTGGGGCGATACGATTACGGGATTTTCCCTATTTATATAATTTTTTAAATTTTTTTAAAAAGGGGGACTTTAAAAAAAAAAAAAAAAAAAATTTTTTTTTTGTGTTAAAAAATTTTTTTTGATCGTGTCTTCGGGGAGGGCCCTAAAATTTCTTATTTTTTTTTTTACAGAGACGGTTTTATGGACTTTTGTTTTGGGGATTTAACTTTAAGTTTTAAAATTTGGGGGCAAATTTGGATGTAAAATATAATTTTTTGATCGGCCCTTTTTTTTCAATTTTTTTTGTGCTGCAGGATGGACAAAAATCGCAATTCTGTGACGGGTTTTTTTTTTTGGGTTTTTTTTCGGCATTTCACCTTCGGGGGTTTAAATTTAACCCTGGGCAGAAATTTATCGGGTGGGTCGTTATGCACGCGGCCATAACCCAAATTTTGGGGAACTTTTTTTATTTTGATCTTTTTTGGGGGGAAATTTCCGTTTGTAAAGGGGAAAAGGGTGGTGTTGTGTTTTTTTTTTTTTTTTTGTGTTTGTGTTTTACTTTTTTTTCACTTTTTTAATTTTTTTTTACTTTTTTTCACTTTTTTTTTTTTTTATTCTTCTAACCAGCAAAACATCGTTTTTGTTTTGAAAAGCGACCAGGGGAAAAGTTAAACTGTACTGTGTAAATGGGCGGGCCCTGCAAAACCCTGTCAACCTGCCCACTTTTCATTTGGGGGGTTGGCATTTGGGGAGTCACTGATGACCCCCCGGGGAAATGCCGTTTTTTCCCTTCCCCAAAGGGGATCCCGAGAGGGATCGGTGCCCCACTACAGTGCGGCAAGCCGACGGGGGGCAGGCAGGAGGGCCCCCTCCTGCCTGCCTGCGGGTTTATTATCGCAGCCATGGCAGGCTGCGGGGGAATGAAGCGGGGTTTTTACCCCCGGCCCGGGGCTCACTTTGGGGCCCGGGGGGGGTTCGGCTTTGGGGGCCCGCGGGGAATTTTTCCCCTTTGGGCCCATGTTGCGATCGCGCATGGCCCCCCCCCCGCAAACCCGCGCGATCGCCCGGGGTATGGATTCGTCCATTTGCGGGAAGTCACCTCCGCTAGGGCGATCCAACGCCCTATGTCGGGAAGGGGTTAATAATCAGATTTTTTTTTTCTTTCAATTCGGGATTGCTTTGAAACTGTGATCTCTTTTTGTTGTTTTTAGGGTTTTTTACCTTATTGATTTCTTATTCAGATTTTTTATTTATGCAACTCTACCCGATTTACGTTCCATCGATTTTAAAAAAATTTTAGAGCAAGAAACCCTGATTTGATAGGGTAAAAAAATTGGGTTGGGCATGTTTTTGATGTATAGAGATTTACCATTTCCCTCTTTTTTTTGGGGTTATTTTTCTCTAAAGCTAATCTTGCAAATTTTTTTTAAGGTAAGCTGCTCTTTAAAATGGAAAGGGGAAACAAATTAATTTGTAATATTTGGGAATGCTTTGTTTGTATGCCTTCTCACTATTTTTCAATAGAAAAAGCATTTTAATAGTTTAACAATTCACAAAAATTTTTTTATATTTAACAATGGTATTGGGAAAAATTGAAAAACTTGCATAGGTACAAAATTGAGGCCCTGACTTAGGACCTGCAAACTGTTTCAAAAGTCAAAATTGGGGGGGTTAAGGACTATGATTGGGGGTATCAATTAAAATTTTGTAAAAATTTTTTGTTTGTGCTGAAGCCCTCGGGGACCCTTTTTTGATGGGAATGTTTGTCCTTTTTTGCCCCCGGGTTTAAAGGTTTTTTTTTTGTGTCCTTTTTTTATCCTGTGTCTCTTGTCTGGCCATAGTTGGCATTTCCTCCTCTTGTGTGTCACTATCCGTATTCCCACTTTCTATATTTTCCAAATCTGAAAAGCTGAGTCTCCTTCTATTTCTTCTATTATTGCTCCTTTTGAGTATGGATCTTGGCACAAATGGAGATTTGTTTGTAGACCAGGTTGTACACTTTATTAGATTTGTAATCTTCCATGTCTCTGTTGTATTTTTTCTTTTTGTTTTCCATAATTATCTGTTCTGCTCTGTCTATCGTTTCTTGCAGCTGTGTTGATGCAACCTGGAAGTCTGGTATTGCTGAATAGGTGTTCGTTTTGCTTTCCAACTCCTTTACCTGTTTTTTCTATTTCTTTAAGTTTATCTTCCTCATATTCAATAATCAATTTAATTAATGCTAGAGAACATTCTGAGAGCATGTTGTTCCATTTGCGTTCAAAATCCTCCGTAATTTCAAAGGATGGAACTTTTTTTATTCTCAGTCCTCAAGGAATGATTTTTCTTTGATAATAGGTGGTTAGCGTTTGCTGATCCCACCAAACTTTGAATTCCTTTATTTTAACCTTCTCCAGCTCCATAAAATGGTGCTTCCATTCAACATTCAGCTCTGTGTTAGTATGTGTGTCATTAAACACTGCTGCCAGTTTAGCAGTTCTATTTGCTATAGACATTTTTCCAGTATGACCTAAAACAGTGATAAGGATATGCTTGGAGTCCTTTCACAAACTAGAATACTGCAGAATTGCCAGAGAACACACACTCAGAGGAAGAACACACAATGACTTCCAGTGACTCACAGGTGTCGTTCTCTCTGTAGTCATTCTTTTTTTTTCCAGACTGCAATGACTTCTTGCTAATAATCTTTGTCTCTGAAAAGTTTGCTGCCTAGACATATTTGGCTCTGAACTTTTTGCAGGGGAATCTCAAACTGAATATTAAGACAAACTCCTTGAAATGCAACACACTGCACCTTCAACCAATTGTGTCACCTGAATATAATAATAACACAAGCTTTGCCCCTTGAAATAAATAAAATACTGGACTGTGAACACTATTGATAACTGAACCACAATACATACTGTGCACCTAAAAATTAATTATAATACAGATTGTACCCCCATTAATTAAATCATACACAATGTGACCCATGAAGTTATATTACACACTGTACCCCCTAAACTTATGATATGTACTGGGGCAGATTTATCAATACTGTCTAGCACTTAGGCAGTGTAAACTTAGACTAGACAGTCTTACAATGTGCCACATTTATCATACCGTTGAAAAATTTGGTGCATGTTTAGACTGTCTAATCTAACTTTCTACCTTCCATTAGTAGGCTTATTTTATGCCAAGAATTACACCAGAATTTTGGAGCACACCATCGCACAGTAAGCCATGCCCCTTTTACTGAGGACATGCCCCTTTTGTTGGACTAGGCACGTAAGTGTCTAGAAACTAGTAACTAAAATGTAATGTAAAGCATATACACCAGTATTTTTTATGCAAATTGCACAAGAATTCTGCAGTGACTGCCTTGATAAATGTGCAGCATTGTTTAATTTATTGTTTCCCCCAGCATTCAACCTGAGTACTGGGAGGGATAGAGAAAACTGTGAAGTTGTAATTATAGCACGGAACAATTCTTTTAATGATAGGACAGAGCTATTCAGGAGTGGGAGGGAAAGTCAGCTGCAAACCCCATAGCTATGCTACTAAGTTTATGTATGCATTTCTTTTATCCATTGCTTTTTTACAAACTGTAGGGCTTAGAATAAATAATGATTTAAAGTCATGTGTAAATCACAGGAAAAGAACAGGTACAGCCAGGGGCGTAACTAGAGAAGCCTCTGCCCCATATTACACTTTTGGATGGGGCCCCCGTCCTGCCCCCTGAATATGAAATTTTACTGAGACCGCTTAATAAGTCATGAAGTTACTAGATAATACACGGAGCGCATACCTCACCAAACATATGACCATCATACTGCTACCAAGATAATCTGCTATCAAGACCAACATTATCAATAACTCTACTACATAAGGACCTGATTATACCGCCAGAATACGACCACAAATTATCACCACATAATGACTGAATAATACCCTTACACTATTACTGAATAAAGATCAGCATACAAAGACTAATATTACCACCATATAGTGACCATATAGTGGTAAATACTAGTTTACACAGGTGATCTACAGATTGTATATTACCTCCATATAGTTACCATATAGTGGCAGCTACCCATGTACACAGGCTCTGCTGACATATGAGTGATTAAAGTGCAGATACATCTTGTGAATCATAGGTGATGTTTCTCTGATGAGTTGTTTACTTTCCCTTTTGTTGCTCCTTTTTATAGTGGTATTATTTGGTAACTGTGTGAGCATTTTATTTGTGGGTATTTTTCTATCATGCATGGATGAAAGTTTTTGAAGTGGCAAATTACCAGTTTTTACTTTTATTATATAGCGCAGTGCTCAGGGGATATATCTATGCAGTGCATAAAAAAAACAGTGCTCTCATATGATACTTACAAAGAGTTTCTAAGATTGGGATATATTTTGTCTTGGTATATAGATTTATTACAATTACAATTAAATGTCTTGCAGTAGAGAGTGTGCTGACATCTGTCATTTAGAAATCCATAATCAATATCGCTTTCTCTGCATCTATGCAATGATAAATTTGGTTAGACCTCTGTACTATGGCAAATAGTGGCCCACTGCAGATTAAATACACATAAGGCCACATGTATGAAAATTGTCTAGGCCTTAAATGCACTTTGTTGTCCATAGCAATCAATCAGAGCTACCCTTTCATTTCATATAGTGCTCTGGGAAAATGGGGGCAGGGGCTCTAATTGGTTTCTATGGGCAACAAAGTGAGTTTTACACCTAGACAGTTTTCATACATGTGGAGCATTGTGATCATAGTGGAAGAGAATCATTGCTATAGAGGAATAATCTGCAATGTGAACAATGTGACGTAAAAGCACATGGATAATAATCATTATGAAGTCAAGGAAATGACACAAACAATCGAAAGGTACAGCAGGGCAGAGAGAGCAATCTGCTACATGCCCTTAGTGTGTGCCGCTTCGCAGGCGGCCCAAGTAAGTGACATCATCACAGCGTCTGTACCGTCCCTGAATGTAACTGCATCACTGTTCCTGTCCATCAGTCCATGGATGTAACTGCACTGTAATCACGTAGATCTGCAAAGCACCTGAGTATAACTTGTATCTACCACTATAGGGCAGCAATATTGGCCTTAGTGTAATGGTTTATTTTAAGTAACAGTATGATGGTATTATTCAGTCACTTTATGGTGGTGATATGTTGTCATAATATGGCGGCATTATTTGGTTCTTGTAAATTGTTATTGGTAATATTAGTCGTGGTATATTGATTTAATTAGTAACAGTATGGTGGTATTAATTACCATATGGTAGTGATATGTGGTGGTATTATTCGGTCTTTGTATATTGTTATTTATGATATTGGTCGTGATATACTGACTTCACAGTAACATTATAGTGGCATTAGTCACAATATAGTGGTGACATTTTTTGTCCCTCGTATGCATTCTACTCAACAGTTAAAGATAACGGGCAACATGTATGAATCCTGGCACTGATAGACCAGTTCTAAATCGCTTTAAAGTAGTATGGACTGCGCCAGGATGTATGAACCTGTTCTTCTGCAATTCATACAGGTGCAGTCTAGTGCCAATACAATAACTCAGGCTCAGGAAGATCACCTTTAACTTGGTCTGGCTGTTCTAACTTTTCTGCGCCAAAGTTTTGGCGTCCAAGAATCATAAATGTGTCTACTTCTACTAATGTGGTGCAAAACGCCCCCATTACGCCCCAAAACTTTGGCGCAGTACCGAGGCACTTGCCACGGCACAGTTGGGAGTACATCTGTTCATGCATCTATAGAACTGGTCTACTACAGCTTTTTGAAGCCAGAATTCTGCCGCAGCCCCGTTCATACAGCTCGTCCAACATGTATATTTAACTGCATGGTGTAAATTCCAACAAAAACTAAACCCAAAATCAATGGTGCTATTGTATTTTTATGCTCAGCTCAAAAAGATTTTTTTTGGGGGGAGGGGCTTAGACTCTTTGAATGTATGGGGCCATGAAATGTCTAAATGGCATCCCTGCTTTGCAGCCATATCTTTGTACTTCCTTACCGTGGCTTGCACCCCATTCTCCTCTCAAGCGCTCAGCTCCTTGTCTATTCCATTAGCTGGTTTTCTGCCTCAGAGTGCTCCTGTCCTGATTTAAAGGGTTAGTGCTCGCCACCCATCTTGAATAGGAAATAATAATCAGTCTCCCTTATTCTCTTAAAGGCCACCTCTCCCTATATTCCTTACCAGATTGTTGGTGTGCATGCCGCCTACCCTGAACTTCTACTTGTGTCCCAACTACGTCTCTTCCTAACCCATCTCTACGCCTACCGTCACCATGAGTTACCATGTCAGGGTTAGCCACCTTGCAGATGCCTGCAGCGAAGTCCAAGATCCCTAACAATAAAAGGTTGAACTGAATCAACCCTTGACTTTTTTCAGCTTACAAACTAAAGTAATCTATTAACTAATGGAACAATGTGATTTTTGGAAACCTATCTTCATTACCAATTTTTTTTTTTTACTTTTTCAAAAAGTAACAATGGTGATAAATATATTTTAGAGATAACATGTTCTTCATTGCTATCAAGTAGCATAGGAACAGGAAATTAAAGTTTTCTCTGGACATAATTAAGGCATTCTTTGTCTAAACATTACCTCTTTATAATTCGTTGAAATAGTAAATAATTAGTACATTCATGTGGGTTATTGTGAGGTCAAATATCTCTATAAAGGCTCAAATGTAGTACAGTAAATTCAGCTATTAGTAATCGGATCTTGCTGTTTAGTCTTGAAGGAATGGTTAAAATCTTACATGGGCAAAAAAAAAAAATAGTCACATACACTACACACAAATAGTTAGGGATTTTTAGCTTTTGGTCGAAATTCCAGGATGGACATAAAATTTCTTGAAATGCACATGTCCAACTGTTCAATGTTTCAGTACTCTTTCATAACTTGCCGATTTCTAACAATGAGTTTAATGGCAAAATTCCTGGTGTTTGATCCCTGAATCACCCAATAAATTTAGGGGATCAATTTGAATTGGGATTTAAACAGTTCTCCTCATCCTGCTGTTCACATTTTGACATCATGAGACCAAGACAACACCTAACAATTGATCAACAGTACCTCACCATTGAGAGATTTCAAGCAGGATGCTCTCCGACAGAAGTAGCCACTGAGCTTAGAGTGTCATAGAGTGTGATCAGCAGGTTGCAACAGAGATACAGAGAGACTGGAAGAGTCACAGAAAGATAATGTGGACGTCCTTTGGCAACATCACACACTGATGACTGCTTCATTGTAAACAATGCCTTGCAGAACCGGATGATGAATGCCGCACAATTCCAGGCACATTCAAGGGAGGTGAGAGGCACGTGTCGCGGCAGACCATTTGTAACCATACATCAGTGTGGTCTGCGTGATAGACGACCTAACCACACCACCAGGCACAGGCATTATATTCTTGCATGAGCCAGGGAGCATCTACACTGAATGGGGGACCAGTTGTGCTTAGTGCTATCCAGTGATTAGCAGAAATAATGGCCACCAATTATGCTAGAGACATCAAGGACAGTGCTATGCATTAGGCAGATAAAGTAGTGGTCAGGTACCCTTGCCGGTCGTCTACCATGCAGATAACGCTGACTTTTGTGAGTAGTGTATACTTTAATCTGCAACCCATTCCACATTGATGGCTCTGTGGTCCCAAGCCATTTTTCTTTTACCTGGTTCTAGTAGTGATGTGTTTGTGAATGATAGATGACTGTGGCAGCCAATCATTAACCACAGCATCTATGACACTGTACGAATGTAGCGAAGTTTAATGTTATGTTGATATCAGGGCTTTCCATTATATTTGTTTTTAGCTTATAACAAAAGGCATTGCAAAAGTTGAAATAAAGCACCTTGATTTTACAGCAGAGGTGCACAACATGGCTGAGAGGTCTTGGTTCTATTTTAGGGATTCAGAGATCAGCCTGGGGGGGTCCTCTGTCCTGATCTCCAGAAAGACGATATGAGGCACTGATTTTCACTATAGTTTTGGGGAGATACAGAAGAACAGCACACATAAATAGCCTCTCATTTCCTCCTCTTTGGCGTCTTGAACCTATCTGACATTATGGTATATCTTGTGGATCTGCCATGACTGTGTCAAAATAAAATGCAGTGATAATACAATAACAGATTTTACTGGATTTCTCATTTAGGTTGTGTAACAACTCATGTTCGGATGCGTTCCTGGTCTGTCTTGGGGATTCACGCTTAGCTTTTGGAATGCTGTCCTTAGTAGAACGATAATGGTACACAAATATTCTGACGCCGGGGAATATCTTAAACTGGCCTCAGCCAGCTTTATTGAGGCACATGTACAACAGTTTATAGAAAAAACAAGCACATAAACTGAAATCCTCGGCCGTCTGGCCACTAACTCACATTCAGAGTCCCTCTCTGTCCAGAGGTCTGTGCATACCGCACAGCACCTCAAAACTACAGTGCACTCACTGTTGTAACAGGCTTCCTTTAAGCCTCTGGGGTCCAGAGCGCTCTCCTCAGCTCTGCTGCTCCAAACATCCAGGTAGCAATCTGGCCCCCTGCTCACCTGGAGTACCAGCCTTTTAATAGGCCTAGTAATACCTGGCACTGGAATGTGGGGATGGCCTCCCACCCAACGCTATGACCGTCCTGGGAAAGGAAACCCATATGTGGCCGCAAGACAGCCAGGCTAGCTACCTGTGTCAGTACCCTATTGTTACTGACAGTATATGGTTCCTTCCCCTACCGAACCCAGGTTTTCAGTGGCACGTATGCCGCAGGTATCCTGCTGAACTCCATCTAGTGGCAGAAACCTGCAAGTCACCAAGGTCGCTCTGCTACAATTGCTTTAAACAGAATATATAGCCCTACAGGTCCAACCATGCAGAGCACCCAACAATAATGCCAGCCATACAGTGCCTACCATAAGTGTTAGCCATACAATGCCCACTATAACTGTGCTAGTCATAAAATGCTCACCATAAAAGTGCCAGTGGTACAGTGCCGCACCATAATAGTGCCAACTAAACAGTGCCCACCATAATTGTGCCTACCATAACAGTAGCAGTTATACAGTGCCCACCATAACAGTGCCAGCCATACAGTGCTCACCATAACTGTGCCATCAATTGAATGCAGCTGTCAAAAGAGGAATATTACTTTCTGAAGTATGAAGACAAAGACAGAGCATGTTTGTGTCTTAATAGCTGAGGGCTACACAGAGGGGCAATGAGGACCACATTTTGTGCATCCCAATGTTACAGAAAGTTATGTCAAGTTTATCTTCAGTAATCTGTAAATGGAACATCATTGCTGCAGGCAATGTTACATGCTGATTGGTCCTTAGGTACCTATATCTTATTTTATAGCTTACTAGCAGCTTATATCGGATTTTTCCATAAGGGTAATTGAGGTAATACATATTACTTATGGGGTATGAGGGACACTATAGGTTTGCATAAAATATGATGCTCACTTGTGACTAGTGTTGAATGATTTAATCGATTTTTACATTTTTCTCGATCTGATTTTTTTTCCTCAAAATCGGGTAATGAATCGAGATAGAGAATTATGATCGAGCTATTTTCGCTGCTTCCTGTACTTCTGGTGGCCAGCCAGTCAGTGCAGAGTACAGAGGGGGGTCAAAAATGTCACCGCTGAGGGGGAAGGGATCTCATTAGCTGATAAAATCACATGACCCTGTTTTATGTATGTCACTGTACTTTATTTCCTGGTGTATGCCATTATGGTTAGGGACTGTGAACTGTACACATTGCTCTCTCTGCTGTGCTTGTTTCAAAGCAGGCAGACACACCATTTCCCAGCGATTTCACAAACGAAAAGCTGCTAGATAGATTAGTTAGGGTTGAGGTACAGCAAGATTAGGGAATCCTAGACAGTAGTAGTTAGGGATTTTGATATTGCTGCATACTGCATCTTTGCATTGCCCAAAAGTTCCTTGCTGCAGTTTTGGGGGGACAGCTTGTGCACAAGACACTGTTAGGAAATCTCTCAAAAGAAAATGCTGTGATATACTGGTTTCTTGCAGAAAATTTAATTCCATGTCCAAAATTTCCGTGTTGCAGTTTTATGGGGAAAGCCAGTGTACAAGACACTGTGAAGAAATCTGCTCTAAAAAGAAATTGCTGTGATATAATGTTTTTTTGTGGAAAATTTCATTCCATGCCCAAAATTTCCATGCTGCAGTTTTGGGGGGACAGCCGGTATAAAAGACACCGTTCTTCCATAAGACCCCATTTCACAGATGTTCCATAGCATAGAAAAAAAATATGTTTCTAATCCTAGTTGCCAGTTGCAAAGTATAAGGATTCAAGAACAATGTTGATTTTGTGTAAGGGTTCTTCCATAAGACCACATTTCATAGATATTCCATAGAAAAAAATATGTTTCTAAAACTAGTTGGTTGTTGCACAGTATAGGCATTCAAGAACACTGTTGATTTGGTGTCAGGGTTCTTCCATAAGACCACATTTCATAGATATTCCATAGAAAAAAATTATGTTTCTAATCCTAGTTGCCAGTTGCAAAGTATAAGGATTCAAGAACTCTGTTGATTTTGTGTCAGGGTTCTTCCATAAGACCACATTTCATAGATATTCCATAGAGGAGGAGGAAGATCTGTTTAGTGCCCCTCGACACCGTTGCAGCAACAGCAGCAGCAGGCAGTGTGGCAGAAGCCTACTGGGTGACATGTGGCAATCGTTATTTACCACCTCACCAATATCTGTAAGGCATGGCAGCATTCAGACACATAGAGACCGCCCTAAGACCATGGTCCATGACTACCTGCGGCTCAACCAAAATGTTTTTGGACTTGGTCCGGACCCAATCAACTTCTGGGTGTCAAAACTGGATGAATTTGCCTGAGCTTTCTCGACATCCCATAGTAGTTTTATACTACACAGCAGCCAGCATTATCTCGGAAAACACATTCAGAACAGCTGGCGGGGTGATAACTGACAAATGTATCTGTCTTTCCCCTGAGATGTGGATCGTTTGACATTTATCAAAATGAATCAAACATGGATTTCTGACGATTTTGTTGCCCCGGTTGCCAACTAGTAAACTGTAGCACGTCTTCTTTACAATGTGAAATACACATTAGTCATTGAAAAAAATCAATGGTCCTATTGAAAAAAATCTTATTCGAATTACTAATTTCTTCATGCAAATTTTGTTCCGAGTGTCCAAAAGGTCATTTTTGCTAGTTTTGGGGTCAGACCACTGTAAAAGACACCAATAGTAAAGGTCGTATTGAAAAAAAACATATTCCAAATACTCATTTCTTCTTGCTAATTTTATTATGAGTGTCCAAAAGGTCATTTTTGCTGGTTTTGAGGTCAGGCCACTGTAAAAGACACCAATAGTAAAGGTCTTATTGAAAAAAATCTTATTCCAAATACTCATTTTGTCTTGCTAATTTTATTATGAGTGTCCAAAAGGTCATTTTTGCTGGTGTTGGGGTCAGGCCACTGTAATGTAGTACACTAGAAATGACGTGTCTTCCGTATTGTCATTACGCCATTTCTTATATTGTCAGTATACCATTTCTGTAGCTCGTAGACCTAAAACCCCCTTTGCAAATGGAATTTGTAGCATAGGACTGTGGAACATCACACAAGCCCCTTAGACAATTCTATTACCCCACTTGTTTATATAACCCAGGGCTGCATCTGTTAAGCAGCCATTTTATTGTATATTCAAATTTGGCCATAAAATGCAAGTGTCATTAATGCAAGATAGAAGGCTAAAACCTTATCAGCCTCCTGACCTGATCCAACCCTAAATGTAGGTCACTGGGAGGGCAGAGTTCAGTTTATCTGTCAAAACTGAAGCACAGCCTGTGGATGCCATCTATGGGGCATAGTAAGCAACAACTCGTATTAAGCATCAAGGGTCCGCCCACCTCATTATATCTCCAGCCAGTGAGGTGCAGCCTAATTATTCATAATTAGCTGATGGGAGGTTTGGAAACCTGAGATGGCTGAGTGGTCTATAAAACCCATTGTCCAGGTTTCAGGTTTTTGTACATAGTTTGGGGTTCAATTTCTGATTGAGTTGTGTTCCATTTCTTCTTCCATGTCCCCGGATCTGAAAGCTGACCATTGTTTGCTAACATATGTCATATTCATTGTTATTGTATTTTTTATGTAAGTACTGTACCTTTTGTTACAAATATTACAATTAATACGTTTAGTTCTTGTTGCTGTAAAAACCCATTACCTTTAAGAGGTGTGTTTAACCCAGTGGCTGCTGGAGAGCAGTGAGGTAACCCTGTAAGCAATTGTAAGTGTATTTTTGGATCAGAGCCCTTCCCTCTGATTTCCTTTTTCTTTTTGATTATTGAGGAAGGTGGTGGCAGCGTAGTATTTTTGGGGTGCTGGAACTGTCTTAGGCTGTGATTTATGCTTGATTTGCCACCTGAGTGAGCGGTGAGAGCAAAGTGGATATAAATCAACTCCATTACAGTGGCCCCCAAGTCACATGCGGGTGAGTGTGTACGTGACAGCCACTGTAAAAGACACCAATAGTAAAGGTCCTATTGAAAAAAATCTTATTCCAAATACTAATTTCTTCTTGCAAATTTTATTCTGAGTGTCCAAAAGGTAATTTATACTGGTTTTGGGATCAGGCTACTGTAAAAGGGGTGCCAATAGGGCAGCACTCCTGACAGTGGCCCTAATCACAAAGGGGCCAAATGATATGTTAAAAATAAGAACTAGTACTGGGTGGGGGCCTCATTTGATTTTGCTGCATGGGGTCCTGAAACGGTTAATAGATGACTGACGGCAGCCCTGGCTACCACTGCTCCCACTAGAACTACGGCCCTGCCAGATGAACCTCCATGTTGCCGTTAGGATGTTCTTGCTGCCACCACATATATGACATGTTCTTGGGACCTGGTGAAAAAAGTGATAGGGGGCCAGTTACCATGTGCCATTTCCAATACCGATGGCTTCTTATGCGTCAAAGGGGCCCCGTAGCAGCTGCTACCGCTGTACCTGCTATAGCCTCATCTTTTCACTTAGCCACTGAAAGGACTGAATTATTTTAGCCTGCAAATTTTTTTCTGTCACTCTTAGAGCCGAATTGTCTTCACTAAGTTGCACCATGTATCCAGTTTACTGTTATGGATGGTAATTCCAGCTTCTCCTCACCTATTTTGGTATAAAAATTAACCTGATCATCTTCTCCCATTAACTTTAATGGGAATCGACGATTGATCTTTAAAATGCTCGATCTAGATTTTTTTAGTGATCGCTCATCTCTACTTGTGACCAACAACAGCTGTATAAAATATACCGTATAAATATGTATACTTTAAGAGTGCTTAATAAATAGAGAACGTTTTCTGAGTATAACAGACGCAAAATCAATTAACGGATCTATAATTAATGCTGAAACTGATCTCTTTTGTGTACTCTTTATTGTCTTGCAATTTACCCATGCTGTCATCCAAAGTATTTAAACTGGCGGACATTCAAGACTTCAAGTTTACAGGATTCACAATTCACAGATGTTCAGGACTATCAAGCAGTCTGTGGGTGGAGAATGTCAAGTTTTAAATAGCATTCTGACCACTCTGGCAAATACACAGCAGAGTTAAAGAATTTCCACATGGCACTTTCTACAAGACAGAAATGATACACAGTATCCGAGCATGTCTCATGAGTGTGGAATTTATGCTGATGTTTCCATGATAAAGGTACACTGTAGGTATTTTGGGACTGGGTCATATCTTGTACTTAGGTATGCAACACTCTTGTTGCATGGATACCCCAATTCTAAATTTTCTTCTTGGAACCAGTTTTAAATTAGAACCTGATTCATATTTCCTTCATTCTACAAAACCACAAAACCCATATCAGCTTACAGTACAATGTTTGGGTGGGAGTCTCTGTAGGAACCAAGTAAGAAGAAGCACACAGCAACCGGTACTGTAGCCCACTGCTTTGCTTAGTACTTAAAGCTATGGACAGAAAAGTAGACAGTGCAGGATAAAGCAGCCATCAGCAAGTGAGTGCCATTTCTATTCATTCCACTTACCTTTTTATATTGCTATTTTATATTGTCTATGCTACCAAAGCTTATGTTCACAATTATTTTTTTCTATTTGATCAGCACAGATCAGGACACTATAAAAATGGTTTTATATCATGATGGAGAACTATAGACTTCAGCATTAGAACACATCACCACAACTTATCAAGGGAAAGGATGATATTGGGAGTAAATGAACATTGTATATGATGTGAAGGAATTTCCCTGCATTAAGAGCTTTACCACAAGACTGTTGGTATGTACTAGGGACATTCAAAAATTCCCCTGAAGGTTTTTGTGATACAACGTAGGCTTCTGAATCAGCTGAGCCCCAATTAAAATCCACAAAGACAAGGCAGCGCAGGAAGAACAGTCATAAAGTGCAAACTGATCAATAGTAACAACTAAGAGATTCTAAATTTAAACTCGCACACGAGCCACAAGTTGGCCAATTACTGATCAACTCATTTCACATACACTACAACAAAATCCTCAGCATGAAAGCTCTCATGTGAGCCAAGACTGACTCGAGCACCAAGCAAAACAAATAAATAAGTGGAGGTGCCCAGTTGGAAAGAATCAATGTCTCGGTCACTTAGAAGATTTCATTGGCTCATCCAGTAGAAGTCCCGCCTATTGACAGATGTCAAAAACTTTTATCACTTCTGCCAGTTGTCACTATAGTTGAGGTGGTCATACTTTATATCTACATGTACATCTCAACTAGATATTTATTTCTCTATTTATATCAAAAGAAGCTCAAAGAAATGAATTTTGAACCCTCGCCTTGCACAGCTCTGCCATACCATCCTGAACCACATATATCACGGTGAGTGCTAACCTACTTTACTTCTGACATACGCTTCATTTCTCTATTTGGTTGTGTCTTGAAATATAAAATTGTTTTGTAAGCTTTTGTTACGAAGCTATTTACTGACCATGTTGTTACCTTTAGTGTATTGCAAAATCTATATTAATAGGGGCTTAATCTGTAGAGACAAATACAAGGTAAAGGACTTAGTCTGAAACACAGAAGCCTAGCTGATAAGGTTCTTTTTTGTGTGACCAATAAATCCTTTTGCTTTCTGCAATCTCTCTGTGCAGGGAGAGCACTGATTAAGTTTTAGTTTAAGGTTAATTAAGGTAAAGATTATGGAATACCAAGAAATTAATTCTAAGAATTAAAATGACAAAGAAGGTGTTTTGATGGCTATTGGTATTATGATTTTTCTAGCTAGGTATAACCCCATTCATCTACCTTCACCCAGTGCAAAACCACCTTTTCCGTTAATATATTAGCATATAGTAAACCAATGACACATTAATTATTGTATATAAATGTTTTATTATGGATAAAAGGATTGATTACTTGTTACCATACAACATACATGTTTACAGCATAGATTTTATTACTTCTTTTTACTGTTTGGACAAGAAATTGTACTTGTTTCTTTGTTACAGTTATTGATCAGTAACTACTATATAGATCTATTTTATTTATATCTAGTATTTAGTACTTCACCAAAAGCTATGAAGCGAATTCATTTTGGTCTCAAACCAATTTTTTTGCTTTCATGCTTCATAGCTCCACCGAGTGCATCCCATATATAACTATTAGTCTTAATGGATCTTAATGATAATTAATAATAACAGCTAACTGCTTTGTCACTAGATAACAGACTATGTGAAACCTGCATTCTGAAATGTATACATTTCATGTTTATCATCTGCCTATGAATGGAAGGATAAGTGAATTTTAAATTAGGCCTTGGGTGTTAAAGGACTTAACATAAAGAGAGGAAAGAGGGCAATTTGAACACAAAGGGTAGAAATCAGATATGTGATGTTTCATGTATTTTACAACATTGTTGTAATCTGCAGCATCTGGTGTGTACAGTTCTTTTATCATCTGACATAAATTCACTATCGATTTTCCTTCTATGGCAGATTTAAAAAGAATATTGAAAATTGACAGTGCATATCCATGTTACTATACTTTATAGCATAATTTTTTATACATATACAATTTCAGACAGCAGTATTAAATTCAGAAACACCTATCACGGTTATAATTTCCACATATGGTCTCTATTGTGTCTGAATAAGAGGCATTTACAGCCAGAAAGTTGTTATTAGTATAGAGCTTTGAATAAATAAGCTACAAATAAAAGGTATTTCTATTTGTCACCCACATTTATTAGGAGCTTATTCCACATTGAAAGTCAATTCTGCTCTTCCAGTTTAATACTGATTAACAAAAACAAATGTTCAATGTCCAAGTAAAAGATTGGAAAGGTCTATATTAGCTTTTTCTCACTATCCTTTGAAAAAACTCTTACCTCTGCTAAATTGCCTAGGGAATACAAGTGAACAACTAAGTTGGATTAAAGTCTGGCTTGTCCTTTCCAGGAAGTAAATTTACATTGTTCTGCTCCTACATTCATACACACCAGCATTGGTTATAGAGATAAAATGTTATTTATGAAGTATTTATGCATTTATATGTAACTAGGTTTGTAAAAAAAACAAACATCTTTTTTCAGTAAATATTTTAATGTGCAAAATTTTAACATGCTAGCGAAATGTAAATAAAAAATATTATGCAGTCACACAAAGTTGTAAAGTTCACTGTATATAAAAAGCTATACACTATAAACTATACTTTCAATATACCCATAAGACCTTCATGTGCATTCATATAAATTTATTTGGTAAATTATGCCTATTATATGCTATATATTGCTTCAAGACCGCTTTTAGATTGAATCATTTACAGCAAAGAGCTCTGATTATTAGAAGTCCAGTTGATATTTAGATCAAAGGGGACATTCATTAGAACAATAATGGTTTCTTGGGCGATATGCACAAAAATCATAAACTGGGAAACCAATTTTAATGATAAATATTGAGCTGTACGGAGTAGTAAAGAGAAGAAAGAGAGGTTATATGTTTATCACACATTCATATCCCATTATTTGTAATGGCTTTATTAAAATAAATTGCCAGAAGGTCCCAAGCCAGGAACTGGTAGCCTCAGAAGATACTTGGTACTCCGGCAGAGGTAAGGTATGCAAATACAATTTAATGTAGGTATCCCTGATGTTGGGAGATCTGAGACACTGGACAAAAGACTTTTAGGTACATTTCCCTAGTCTCCAGTATCAGAAACTTGACTGTCCCTCGCATGGTGTTGGCACTAGTCTTACAACAAACTTTACATAAATCAGTAGCAAAAGCAAATAATACTGTATTATATTATAGTAGAAAAATGCCTCTCCACTTATCAGGCTGCATTAAAAGGGGAGGAAAAGTGTATAGAGTGAGTCAGAGAAAGTGCTAAAAGCTCTAGTAATTATTATATCTCACCCCAATGCTTGATTTACAGCTTACACTGCTCAGTTCTGCTCTATAATGTCATCCATGCTGCTATTGATACTGGGAGCTTACTATAGAGATACAGGGAGCAGGAGCTTTCCATTTGCCTGTATGGGAGACATCATAGCAGCTTGTCTTCACCTAGTAGCTCCGGGACATCTGAACATTAGAGAGAGAACGTGTACAAGGGATAGCTGATGACACACACACCATGACAGCTCACACTATGTTCTTTGATGTGTATTTTACAGCAGTATTTGTAAGCTAAAACAAGGAGTAGAGCCTACACAGAGAGAAAGTATAGTAAAAAGGCTTGTACTACTTCTGTGTTTTGCAGAAGAGGATTCTAGCTTCCAATACAAATAGGTTAGCTGTAAAATCTTCTTTATTGATACATGTTAAAAATCAATTTATAGGACAAAAAAACTATCAAATAATGCTCATAAGATGTAAGACATTACCACCCCGCTTCTGTGTTTTGGACCCGGTCCTGGTTTTGACTAATATTGAAGCAAAATAGCTATCAAAAAATAGAGTGTGAACGTAGCCTTACTGTAAAAAGCAACCTGAATGTACACGTTTGCACACTTTACCATTACATGTGACCCATGAAATCAGGAGATAAATCCTTTACATACAAACTAATAGGGCGTATTTTCTTGTAAATATGAGTTGCTGGGCGGTTACTGGTATATGAATACATGCTACCTGTCAAAGAAAGAGCAATAGGCTTCTCCTTGGTGAACTGGGTTATATAAATGTATTTACTGTATTTTTTGGACTATAAGATGCACTGGACCATAAGACACACCTAGGTTTTAGAGGGAGAAAATAGGAAAAAAAAATTTAAAAATGTAGGGGCTGAAGTGTGTTTTTATTGGTCCCTTTTGGGATAGATGCAATTTTTGAAAAATTTTTTGGGGGGGATATGAAATGACCAAAAAAAAAAAAAAATTTTGGTGTTTTCATTTTTTTTTTTTCTTGTGTACAGGTGGGGGACAAATTATGTTTTTTTTTTAAATAGATTGACTTTTAGGCTATGTTAACGGCTTTTGCCGGGTATTTGCGGGGAGGATTTCCCCGCTTTTTCGCGGCTGTGTGTAACCTGGGGGGGGTGGGGGCGGCTGTCCCCGGGTTTCCATAGACAACCATGTCCCGGGCGTATCCCGACGGGGATAATGTGCATGTCACTTTTCGTGGCGGGGAGAAGAGAAGATCCATATTTCCTTGAGAACTTGGATTACCGTAATGACTGGGAGGGATTTGCCCCGTTTTGCGCAGTAGGGGCGCCAAAATATGGGACCAAATCCTTCCCAAAATAAGCCGTGTGAACATGGCCTTACGAATGGGGTGATAATTATGTGTAACTATTTTATTTTTTTTATTTGTAAAACGGAAAAAACGGGGGATTTAAACTTTATTTTTTTTAACTTTTATTTACTTTAATACTTCTCCCTGGGATTGACCCCCCCCTTTCGGGGACACTTCTTGTTTATTTTTTTCGAGTACTGTTGTGTGCTTAAAAAGAAACTTTATTCATTTTCCTATTACACCCCGATGGGGGCCCGGGTTTCAATGGTTTTAAAACGGTACATGGTAGCTTGGGGCAAGCCTGCTGTGCTTTTGTTCCCTGGGGGAACCAATTGCCCCCCTACAATTACATTGCAGGGGTGTGATTGGATGGAGGAGCGGTGCATTCAGCTGGCAGCGGCGGTGTTAAGAGCAGGGCTGCTAGTCGTGTGCCTGCCTGCCCGCTGCAGTGTTTTATTGACCCGCCGCAGTGTCTTGCTGGAAAGGGGCTGGGGTGCCGCAATGCGTGGGAATCGGCAGTGGGGTTTAAACCCCCCCTTAACTCCCCCGCTGACTTCCCGCGCATCGTCCTTTTCAGCCTCCTGCTGGGAGGAGGGGTAGTTATTCGGACTAAAAGATGCATCCATGTTTTCCCCCCAAATTTGGGGGGAAAAAGTGTGTTTTAGTCCAAAAAATACGGTATATTTTTATGGTAGGAGACTTCTATTTTATATTACTACCAATTAACAGTTACTATAAAAAGAGTTGTTTGCATACAAGTTGTTTACTGGTTACATTTCAGTAGGGAAACACCCTTATCTACTTTTTTTTTCTTCATTGTCTCATGCTTGTGACATTCTTATATAAAGCGTTAGGTGTTGATATGGTACATCCTCTCAACTCTAGAAGACAGCAAGTAGGCTGCAGTTATATGTAAGCTTTGCAGGCTGGGTACACAAATAAAAAAAGGGAACAAAGTTTATAAAAATTGCTATGTCCCTCTTTAAGCAAAGTACTGTGGCTATTCTATTAATGATGCATTGTATCCATTCAGTTATTTCTTTTTTTGGTATCTGGATGCTGACACCTCCATTGTACAAAAGGTTTAGTAAACGGCTGCTTTACACGTAAGGACAATTATCTAGGATTCTGAGTTTGTTTTGAGGTAAGACCCTGTCTACACAGACTGGGTTTTTTTTTTTTGGGCGGATTGGTCGGCTGCAACCAGTGCCCCCAGGGTCACAATAGAAATCCGGCGTAGTTAAAAAGAAAGATTTTCTATTGTCAGATTTTCTAAACCGCCAGCATGTTCTATCTTCCGAATTCCAGTATACTTTCATGTACTGGGCCGGCCAAAACTGAAAAGAAGGGGGTTTTTTGCACAAACCCACGCCAAAAACCACAGTACAGCGAAGTTAAAATACCATCGGCTTTCCGACAGCATGTTAACTTAGGCCATGTAGACATAACCTAAAACCTGAGGTTTTTATTGGTTTTCGGGGGCTTTTTTTTAAACAAAAACTCGGGGATTATGTATCACTCCCGGCCAATTTTTTTAGGTTCACCTGCCAAATGTCGTTAAAACTTAATTTTAATCGCCCAAACACTGGCGGCAAAATTTGTGCATTTTTAAACATGGAGAAATGGTAAGACAAACTCCTGCAGTTCAAAACCGACATCAGTTGGGGGAAAAGGGGTTTGAGTGCATTTGAGTGCCCTTTTAAGTGGCATGGTTGTTTGGGGCCCGAAGGGTGGTTGGTATTTTAGAAACTGCTGATCTCCTGGGATTTTTCCCCAACCTCTTGGGTTTAAGGAAGGTCCGAAAAAAAAAAAAAAACCGTGGCGGAGTCCTGTGGGCGGAAAAGCCCTTTTGATGCCCCGAGGTCAAAAGGGATGGGCAGATGGTGCGGGGTGATGAAAGGCAACAGTTTACTCAAAAAAAACCCCCCGTTTCAACCAAAGGGAGGGAGAAGATCTCTGAAAAGCCAGTACGGCGAAAATTTTTGGCAGTGGGTACAGGCAGAAAAACCACACCGGGTGCCCTCCTTTCAGCTAAAAAAAAGGGAAATGGGCTCCAATTTGCCCAAGTCATCAAAATTGGACAGTAGAAGTTTGGAAAAAACGTTGCATGGTCTGATGAGTCTCGATTTTCTGCTGCGACATTCGGATGGTAGGGTCAGAATTTGGGCCCCGTCAACAACATGAAAGCATGGATCCATCCTGCCTTGTATCACGATTCAGGCTGGTGGTGGGGGTGTCAGGGTGTGGGGAATATTTTCTTGGCACTTTTTGGGGCCCCCTTGGTACCAATTGAGCATCGTTTGCAACCCTTGTGGAATCTATGCCACAAAGGGAATTGAGGCAGTTCTGAAGTCAAAA
This sequence comes from Phyllomedusa bahiana, assembly GCA_025379985.1. Classification (NCBI taxonomy): domain Eukaryota; kingdom Metazoa; phylum Chordata; class Amphibia; order Anura; family Hylidae; genus Phyllomedusa; species Phyllomedusa bahiana. The sequence continues at coordinate 32,469 of JAODAL010021169.1, read as the reverse complement.
AGGGGGTCCAACCGTTACTAGCATGGTGTACCTAATAAAGTGGCCGGTGAGTGTAGGTACATCTACAGATATCTATAGATCCCAATTAGAGATGGGCGAATTTCCCGAAATTCGTTTCGTTCACTTCGCCGAATTTCTCGGCAAAAAATAACTTCGTTCCGAATTACTTCGGCATGAATCACGTTAAAAAACCGCTATTTCCGGGGGGGGGTGCACAGAGCCTGCAGGGTGCTGTAGAACGTTGTGCCATGCTTAAATATGCAGAGGGAGCTTGGTTTGGTCTTCATACAATGTTGTGTTTTAGTATGACACGCAGATGACTGCCGCCGTTCTTAGAATCGCTTCACTATAAAATTCCCTGGGCACTTAAGAGGGCAAAACTGACCAAAAAACTGAAGCGGGAATGTTGCCTGATAAAGTCATGGCAGCGCCAGCTGGAAAAAAACAAGCTGAGAGCTCAGGTGGCAACATTAGTGACAGAGTGTTAGAGGTGGACGGGGGGCAGCAGCATGAGGTCAGGACAGTGGCACAATGACACAGTGTGTAGATCACGGCAGCTGCAGCATGAGGTCAGGCAGTGGCACAATCACATTCTGGAGGTGGCAAAAACAGGAGTAGGCCACAGAGTGGGACAATGACACAGTGTGTAGGTCACAGAAGCAGCCACAGCAGCAGCAGCATGAGGTCAGACAGTGGCACAATGACACGTGTGTGGGTCACGGCAGCACCCACGCAGCAGCATGAGGTCAGACAGTGGCACAATGACACAGTGTGGAGGGGCCCGGCAGCAGCACAGCTGCAGCATGAGGTCAGACAGTGGCACAATGACACAGTGTGGAGGTCCCGGCAGCAGCCACAGCGCAGCATGAGGTCGGGACAGTGGCACAATGACACAGTGTGGAGGTCACGGCAGCAGCCACGCAGCAGCATGAGGTCAGACGTGGCACAATGACACGTGTGGAGGTCACGGCAGCACCCACAGCGCAGTATGAGGTCAGGCAGTGGCACAATGACATTCTGTAGGTGGCAAAAACAGGAGTAGGCACAGAGTGGGACAATGACACAGTGTGTAGGTCCCCGGGCAGCAGCCACAGCAGCAGCATGAGGTCAGACAGTGGCACAATGACACAGTGTGGAGGTCACGGCAGCACCCACAGCAGCATGAGGTGGGACAGTGGCACAAGGAGATTCTGGAGGGGCCCAAAAACAGGAGTAGGCCACAGAGTGGGACATGCCCACAGTGTGTGGGTCACGGCAGCAGCCACAGCAGCAGCATGAGGTCAGACGTGGCACAATGACACAGTGTGGAGGTCACGGCAGCAGCCACAGCAGCAGCATGAGGTCAGACAGTGGCACAAGGGACACAGGTAGAGGTCACGGCAGCAGCCACAGCAGCAGCATGAGGTCAGGCAGTGGCAAAATGACATTTGGAGGTGGCAGAAACAGGAGTAGGCCACAGAGTGGGAAAAATGACACAGTGTGTAGGTACGGCAGCAGCCACAGCAGCGATGAGGTTAGACAGTGGCACAATGACACAGTGTGTAGGTCACGGCAGCAGCCTAGCAGCAGCATGAGGTCAGACAGTGGCACGATCGCATTCTGGAGGTGTAAAAAAACCGGAGTGGGCCCACAGGTGGGACAATGACACAGTGTGGAGGTCAGGGCAGCGGGCCACAGTAGCAGCATGAGGTCGGACAGTGGCACAATGACACAGTGTGGAGGTCACGGCGCAGCCACAGCAGCAGCATGGGTAAGACAGTGGCACAATGACAGAGTGGGAGGGGGGTTTGGCAATACAGCCCCTGGAAAAGATGGGTTGGTGGCAGATGGAAAGAAACTGTAAAGCAGATGTGTGGCATCAGGCGGGTGGCGGCATCAGAATAGTGGTTGAGGCAGGTAGTTTGAACCCAGACTCATTTCTCACAGTTTGGGTGAGGGCGTCATTTTCTGATGTAGTCTGACGCTAAGGCATTGGTGTGTGGAATCCTGGCCGATCCACGCCTGATTCATCTTGAAAAAGGTCGTCGTTCCACATTTCCCGTGGACAAGCGGGTTCCCCTTGGGAAACGATGGCCCCCGCCGCACTGAACCCGCTTGATGCCACACTACGGGCCCGGGCAGGACAGCTTCTCACTGCAAACTCGGCAATTTGGGCGGCCACACATCCATTTTGGCTGCCCAGTAGTCAGCGGATCTTTTAACTGGGGTGGCAGAGTGCTGTCCAAGTAGGCACCCCCCTGTTGGTTCAGGGCTGTCCAGGTCTTACTGCTGCTGCTGCTGGCGACTACCCCCCTACTAGGCGGGTTGAAGGAAACGGCTCATCAGTGACCCAGACTTAGGTTACTGCTGATGGAGTGGGGGACTGCTCCACCCCCACCTTCCCCCAGCAGCCGCTGCAGTAGTACGTGAGCGCTGAGGAACCCCCCGGTCAGACCTGTCTGAGGAGGGACGATGCCGCACATAGGCAGCGGCCAACTGATTACGGAGGATTTCCCTATAGTATTTGAGTTTGTCCTCCCTCTCAATAGCTAGGAAAAGGCTCCCATTTTGGACGGTAGCGAGGGTCCAATAGGGTGGAGAGCCAGAAGTCATCCCTCTGCCAGATGCTGACTATTCGGCTGTCACTAGCCCGGCAATAAGCATGCTGCGGGCCATCTGCACAAGTGACTCCCAGGGGCTCCCTGCCTCCATTTCCACTGTATACTGCACGGTTGCTTGGGGGTCAACTGCTCATCTTTCCCCATCTCCATCCACCTCCTCCCGCTGCTCCTGCTCCTCCTCTCTTGTCACCTGGGTAGAAAATCCACTCATTTCACAAGACAATGCTTCTGCTCTAATGTCCTCCTCCTCCTCCATTTCAGTCCCCACCGGACTCATGTGGGCCCTGAGATGTAGTCGCCACGTCTCCAGTCCCTGCCCCGACAGATTTTTCAGCATCTGTTCCAGAACATGAACCAGTGGAATTTACGTTATTCATCCCGTAGTCCTGGCGACTGATAAATAAAGTCGCCTCCTCGAATGGTCTCAACAAACGGCAGGTGTCACGCAATGAGCTGCCACTGGCTGGATCAAAGTTACACAGGGGAGTATTCTGTCTGCTGGATCATCAAAAAATCGTTAATGGCCTTTCTCTGTTCATACAGTCGGTCCAACATGTGCAGGCTGGAATTCCAACGGGTGGGGAAAAATCGCATATCAGAGTGTGTTGGGGAGGCCGTTCTGCCGCTGCAAAATCGAGGAGGGTGTTCCTGGCTTTGTACGAATGGATAAAGTTCATGCACAGTTTCCTGGCCATTTTCAGAAAGTTTGAAAGATCGGTGGAAGACCCTTCAGGAACCTTTTCACAACAGATTTTAACACATGCGCCCTGCATGGCGTATGGACCATCCCTACTCGGTGCAGCGCGGACACCATGTTCCTCCCATTGTCCGTCGCCATGGTTCCTATTTGCAGTTGGCGCGGAGAAAGCCCAACATCGATTTCTTCCTGCATGACGCGGAGCAGTTCCTCCCCTGTGTGACTTTGTTCGCCGAGGCAAGCCAGTTGTAGAATTGCGTGACACCGCTGTGCCCTACACATGTGATATGATGGAGCAGTATTGTGGAGGCTGAGATGGTGGTGGTGGAGGAGGCGGACAAATTTGGGGCAGGGAGCAGCAGTTTGACAACGTGAAGGAGAAAGCGGCGTCTCCTGTCCAAGTTGTTGGTTGTGCCTGGGCCGGAAGCACATTCACCCAGTGGGCCGTAAAAAAGGACATGTACTGGCCCTGACCCTAGTTACAGCTCCAGACGTCCGCGTGCCGTGCACATTGGAACAAACCGATAAGCTTCAGGACTGCCTACCTTTGTTCTACATATTTATGAGTGCTGGTATGCCTTTTTGGGAAAAAAATTACGGCTTAGAAAATTTCCATCTCGGTCGGCACAGCCATTAGTTCTCTGAATGGTGCAGAGGGCACCATTTGGAAAGGGAGGGATGGGGAGTTCCAACAACTTGGACAGGAGCACGGTCGTGTGCACCTTGGGATGGTTGGACGCATACTGTTGTCTCTCTGCAATCGCCTCGCTGAACGACTGCTGGCGCCATGAGTAGCGAGGAGCAGGAGCATCTGAATCGGGAGATGATGTCATAGAGAAACAGCTCCCTTCTGCAGAGGTGGTGGAGCCTTGACTGGCTGCAATGGCATTTCGTGCCACTGGGCGCTGCTGCTGCTGCGGGGCAGGATGGACCACCCCATCTGAGCCCCGTTTCCCCCACGCCACCGGATGGTGACGCTGCATGTGTTGACGCAGGGCTGTGGTTTCCAACGTTAGCTCCTGGGCCCCGCTTCACTTTCTGCTTACAGATTCTACATATACCCATTTTTCGGCTCCTCGGTGTCTTAGCAAAGAACTGCCACACCGCCGAGTATCGGATTTTACCGCCAACGCTCCGCCCCTGAGTGACTACTGCGCCGTGCTTTCGCTGAGCCCTGTGCCGCTACTTTCTTGGACCTGCGAAGCGGGTTTTTTACCCGTGGCCGCTTGGCTCCGACCTCACACTGCTGCTATCATGCTGACTCACGGCCACAGACCCACTTGCTGGCTGCGCTGCTGCCTGACGCGCAAGCTGACACCCTCTTCTCCTGACGATGATGAAGCCCTTGCTGGCTGCGCTGCTGCCTGACGCGCAAGCTGACGCCCTCTTCTCCTGACGATGATGAAGCCTTGCCTCACCCGGCTCCAAGTGCGGTCGGCTACATCATCTCTATTTGTGTTTCATCGTCATGCTGTCCTCATCACCGGTCTTGGTATGCAGAGGCTGACCCCTAACAACATGACCTCCCATGCCACTCTCAACATCTATACTTTGCCGCCTACTGCAAGAAGCAGGGGATATTGGCCCCATTTCTTCGCTGCCAAGTAGCTGCTGACTGCCCTCCTCAAATTGTTCATCCTCGCTATATAGTGGTGCTGAGCCCAGACCACATAGTTGATCTCTGGCTGAGGGAACCAGATGGGACAGAGGCGGGTTGAGGACAGGTGAGGGCCTGACCGCTCCGGGCCATGCCAATAAGGGTTGTGTCTGACTTTCCCCACCGACTCTTGGCTGGGGTTGTCAGATGTCATATGGGAGGAAGTGGATGACTATTTCAACCAATCAAGAACATTGGGTTGCTAGTCAGTACACGGCCGCTAGATGACGCGGCAGTTGTGGCCTCCCCGAGTGACCCCTGCTGCAAGGGTCCCCTTGCTGTGCTGTGACCTGCTACAGGAATGTTTGTGCCTCTGCCACTCGCAGGTGAAGAGCCTGCCACCTCTCTGTCTGACATACTGTTTGTTCTAAAATATACAGACACTGTTTGATGAAGATATCTGTATATGATAAATACACACCCTGTATTGACGCTAAATGAACCCACTAAGAAGCTTGGGTAACCCTTGGATATAAATTGCGCTCCACAAATGGGCAGGAAAAATTGACTTGTATGCGTCGTTTAAAAACTCTGTGTATTTTACTGAATATAAAAGTACAAACAGGCTTAAATAACCTTCGGATATGAATTATGCTACAGAATTTCTTCTGTGGCGGTGAAAAGCAAAGTTTCTTTTACTGAGTACAACGCTTAATTAACCCCTGGATGTAAATTGCGCAAAAGAATTGAGCAACCACAAACTAGTAGCTTTGTAGCGTGTTACAATTGCGTGTTTTCTACGCCACACAACAAGAGATAAAATTGTAATTAACCTTCGCTTGTGAATTATGCTACAGGAAAAATGTATATATTTTGGCGTTGAAAATGACGGTTTCTTGGGGTCAGCACACCAGCAAAACAACGCTTAATTAACCCCTGGATGTAAATTGCGCAAAAGAATTGAGCAACCACAAACTAGTAGCTTTGTAGCATGTTATAATTGCGTGTTTTCTACGCCACACAACAAGAGATAAAATTGTAATTAACCTTCGCTTGTGAATTATGCTACAGGAAAAAATGTATATATTTTGGCGTTGAAAATGACGGTTTCTTGGGGTCAGCACACCAGCAAAACAACGCTTAATTAACCCTGGATGTAAATTGCGCCAAACAATTGGGCCACCACAAACTAGTAGCTTTGTAGCGTGTTACAATTTGTGTTTTCTACGCCACACAACAAGAGATACAGTTGTAATTAACCTCTGCTTGTGAATTAGGCTACAGGAAAAATGTATATATTTTGACGTTGAAAATGACGGTTTCTTGGGGTCAGCACACCAGTAAAGCAACGCTTAATTAACCCCTGGATGTAAATTGCGCAAAATAATTGAGCAGCCAAAAATGAAGTGGTATTTGTATTGTAAAAAACGCTGTTTCTTTAAATGAATACAACAGGAACTGGCTTAGATCCCACTTGGATATTGAATGTATATGCAGCTGCAGTGGACGCACACTGAATTTCAGATCCAATACCCAAAAAATCAGAAATAGAACATTAAGAGAACAGTCTCTGAGACAAGCTGAGACACCCCACAGAAATCACTATATAAAAATCAATTCTTCAGTGAGAGTTATCACAATCAGCCGCGGCAGCACCTTCCCTGATGAGCACAGTGAGAGGAGTGTGAGCTCCCGGCGTCGCGCCCGGACTTATATAGTGCGGTGACGTCACAGAACCCCACCGGTCTCTGATTGGCTTCATCTCTGCACTTTGTCATGCAGGCTATGCCCTTCTTCCTCCCAGAGTGCTTTGCCCCATGTAGCGCCATGTGCTCGCAGCCATTTTATCAATCAAAAGCACACTTCGTTCACCCGAAGTACCCCAAAGTTCGACTTCGTTCAGAACCGAAGTTTTCCTGAAATTCTAAACGAATTCCACTTCGTTAGAATCGATTCGCCCATCTCTAATCCCAATATATGTATGTGTAATATATAATAAATATATGTACACACATACATGCATGCATACATATGTCTTCTCGTGCTGCACGCATTTGGGCATTTGATCATTTGGGCAGTAGATCTATGTCCATATATTTAGATCATTTGGGCAGTAGATCTATGTCCACTGAAGAAGCTATTGCGGCGAAACGCGTCGGGATGGGACATCAGCGGTGTTCACCCTCCCTTGATATGGGTAAATATTGTGACCTCATTCTTAGGCCTTCACTGATGAATGTGCCTTTTTAGGTCATTACTTGGCCCTGTGTATTTGATTAGGGGTATTCTGTTTGATAGTAGTTGGGTGCATATTACAGTTTGTTATCTGATGTGTATTAACACGTTCAATGATTTCATGATTCCCTTCTGGATTTTGTGTGTTGGACACTTGTTTTGTATTGGGTTTTGATAGACACATAATCCTAGTAAAGTGATATCTTGTAAACAATGGTATTTATATTTACATATACAGGTATATTTTTTATACCAGCTTTTACCACTTTGTCTTTTTTGATTGGTTCTTCTCTTTTTTGTATTTTTTTTTTTTTTACATTTGGACTAAATAAAGTATTATGTTTTATTGAGATATGACTTAATTTTCCTTGGTTGTTTATTGATATTATGGGAGTTTCTCTACTTTGTAAAGTAGGGATTATTGGTGCCTTTTGTAAAGAAGTGTTTATGACATTTGGGGCATGAGGGGGGTAGGAATAAATATACAATAGATTTATGGTCACCTTAACACTAACTTGCTAGGTTTCACTTCAGAAAACATTTTCTTATACTCAATTTAGTGAACCAAATACTAATGAACTATTACTGTTTGTTTATTATTTATGGCATTTGCCATGTATGAAACATAAAGGGGCGACATGCATGAAATTTGGTGTTCGCACACCAAATTTCATGCGCCTAACACTGGCACAGTATGAACCTGCTCTACAGTGGGTCATAAATCAGGCGCCTTCTAGCGCTTTGGCGACAGTTCGGCTGAGGTATACCACTTTGAAAGTGGTATACCTGTTCTAACTATAATGCGCCCAGAAATGCCGTAGCGAAGCTATAAATATGTAGCTTCGCTATGGTTCTAGTGAGCCCCGCCTCCTGCATGCCTCTCCGAGATCGGGCGCATTACAAAGCACCGCAGGCGCTCTGTAATGCGCCCCAGAATGGCGTGTGGGAGATTTGAAAATGTATGAACGGGGCAGCACCTGATAAGACGCCAGATGTCTGGCGCAGCCCCGTTCATACATGTCGCCTAAAGTGTTCTGCACTTATAGGGTCATTGGGTAGCATCTTAAATTAGATTCACAATAAAAGCAAGAATCAGAATATGACAGTGGATGTACTAAATACAGTAGTTTTCAAAATTGGATAAAAAAAAGCTTTTGACATTAGAAAAAAATTGACTCTTAATCACATGACACATTCAGATGAGCAGCACTTGAAGGTTTCATCTTTGGGTAATAGGAGAAAAACATGCACATGGCATCTCTATATTCCTGTATCTCATTGTATGAGCATATAACTGCTGCAGAACTAGAACTTGTGCATGATTTCATTTCCCTTATTTCATCAATGTGCACCTACAATGTTCGGTCATAAATGGGCACAGCAATTGATTGTTCCCAGTTTTCAAATAAGAAAAATTCAATGTGTTTTCCTCGGCACAAATCCAAGGTGACACCTTGGATTTCTGCTGAGGATTTTTATTTAACAGAAGCGGTATTCGTCTCCAATCAGGCTATGTAGCATCACTCCTGTCGGAGTAGAATCTGAACATGTCCATTTTTTTTTTTTTCTGCACCACAGATTTTAAATCCGAGCTGTGAAAAATCTGCGATATAGCCCACTGTAAGAACTTGCCATTCAAACAAATGGTCGTTAGAATACAAAAAGAGTTTAACAAAGTATCCCACGCGGAATCCGCTTTGAGTTCTCCATTAAAATTCGCAGTGTGAACATAACCATAGGGATTTTCTTTGTCTTTTTCTTCCGACAAAGAAAAAATAAATTTTTGTGACAAGGTCTGTGAAATAAAATATAGTATATTATAAAATTATGATGCTCAGCACACAATATTTAGTACCAATGCAGGTTGATAGGATAATTCCAACTTGATACAATCCAATCCAATATAATCAACCACGTGATTGGTTATAAATATTTCTTTATTGAAATCACATATTTCAAAGCAATATGTCACTTTGAAATATGTGATTTCAATACAAAGATATTTATAACCAATCACATGGTTGATGATATTCAAAAGGTCTCTAACATGACATACCAGAGCTGACATCAGGGCACTATTGCCAGTTCTGCTGTCAGGAACCTGCTGATACATTTGGTCCAATATATGATCTGATCATTGAGGGGACAGATGCTTTAGCTGTAAGGGGCCTTGAAATTACTGATGGCAACACTTTACCAAGAATCACTGCATATACTCTTGAGCATACTCCTTTCTAGCTGCAAAGTGTGTCTTTATGTTTCCCCTAGTGTAGAGTACAGTATCTGCTACTGTTTTCATTATTTACAGCCATTTACCTGTATCAATTTTTTTGTATTTTTGATTAATGTATACATTTCCAACAGTTCATTCATCTCTCATATGCCACCATTTATGAATATATAGTAAGTTAAACCATAGTGATAAACAGTGGATGAAATAAGTATTAAACATGTCACCAATTTTTTTAAAGTAAATATATTTCTAAAAGGAGCTATTAACATGAATTCTCATCAGATGTAGTTAAAAACTCATCTAATCCAATACGATCCATGCTGGCAAAGAAATCAAACCATAGATGTCCATAAATTATGTGTAATAATGAGTAATGACACAGGGAAAATTATTGAACACATGAAGAAAGAGAGGTGCAGAATTCATGGAAAGTCATGACACCAGCTGAAATCTATCAGTAATTAGAAAGCAAACCTGCCACTTAATGAAATATAATAACAGCTGTTTGGCCTATAAAACGGTGTCTCATTACCAAGGTGCCACACAAGAAGCATATCATGATGGGTAAAACCAGTGAATTGTCTTAAGACCATTGGTTATAGATATCTGTTGGAGTGCCATGAAAAAGGGACCCCAGCAAATAACATCCCATAGGAGTTAATAGAGCGGACATAGCTCAACGTTTTACTCTATTTTCCAGTGCATATGCTTATTTTACAGGACTCAATAGCGTAGTAGATTACACTGGGCAACATCTGCTCTATCATTCCTTATGTGTCGCTGCGGCTGTGTCGCAATATCTGCTGGGGTATCTTTTTTGATGGTAACCCAACAGATACCTGCAACATATGTAATATTGTAGTGTGAACCCACCCTTACAGAAGAACTTCTAAATGGTAGAAATATATTCACTTAGAAAATTAGTAATGTGTTCATTACTTATTTTACCTGCTGTATGTATTGTTGATCTTTTTGGGCATCTAAGCACTTGCTTGAAAACAGATGAACTGTTAAAATGATTGCTTCCTGTAGATATATCTTTAGAACGGGTTAGTGATCAACTTTAAGCTCCAACACGCTTGGTCCAATTATATCTAGCTGGATTAGATGTACATACTTCACTTTACAAAATAGAAATTTATGACAAATTAGACCAGACTCCTAAACTGATAACTGCTGTACATGAGGAAAATAGGTTTGCCTAATTTTCGACTGCATGTGAACGCTGAAAAAGAGGTATGCAAACTAGCTCTCCTCCAGAAGAAAGATGTCTCTCTAGTGCCACCTATTGGATGAAGCTTCCCTGTAAATCAATGTTAAACCCATAAGAAAGTCTTGATGGGTGACTAGAGATTATCAACTATTATCTTTAGACAGCTGTTTTGAGATTTTTGCCCTTCATCAGGAAAGAGCAAAACACTGGTTACAAGGGTGAAAGGTCTTTGATGTGATTCTGAGGGGTTAGTACTACTAGCTGAGTGAGGGAGTCTTATAGGTCAGGACCTGTCTGTACAGTTGTGGTTTACCTAATAATCTCTAGTCATATTTCAAGGTTTCTATATGAGTTAGACTATAATTTACATGATAGCTACTCACAATGGCTAGCACTAGAGAGAACTTTCTTTTTTTATCCTAGGGAAAATTGTCTGAACCATGAACATGAACCAGATGGGGGTCTCCACACAGAGAATCATTACCCCCTACTAATACTAGTAATACACCCCATGATAAATGGAGGCTATGAAAACCTGCTAATGTGCTTTTATTGTTTGTTTATTTAATACAAACCAATGTAAGTATTGGTATTTAAATACTTTACTTGCAAAGAAGTATTAAACAAGTCCATTAGATAATTTGAGTAAGTTTACACTTACAAATGAGTTTTATAGTAATGTAGCACATATTCATTTTAGAGTGCCATTCCAGAGCACTGTATAATCAAACTTGTAGTTGCACATAATAGGTTTTACCACATCTATAATGATCCAATCTATAAAATAATCATCTTTTTTCAATCCGAACAGTGAATATTAGAAATAAATAACATGCTAGAATTGCCTTTTTCTTTTCTATCCAGCCTCACAGAAAACAAAATAATAAGTGATGAAAAACTCCTATGTACCCCAACTTGGCACCAATAAAAATGTCAGTTTATAAAAAGCTTACACAGTTCCATCTACAAAAAAGTAAAAATAGTCATGGCTCAAACTAAGTGACATCCCCAGTTGGTAAAAACTAGCTACGCCACTGCAAGAAATATAACTCATTTTGAAAGGGTTTCCTGGTGAAGAAGTTATTTTAGACACAATATGTTACTGTCTCCTCTGCAGTTTCCTACTGTCATTCATATCTCTCCTCAATGGAAGCAGATGCATCAATTATATTTGTGACAACATATAAGTATTACTAACAGAAAAAAGTCAGAAATGTATTAACCAGGAAAAGTCCTTAAACACCTTGATGACTACATTAATAAAAAGTATGATGGCATCACTAAACAATGTACTTTCACATTAATTCCCAAACCACACCTGTGTCTGGGAATCCATATTCGCAGATGTCACTGTTCCTTTTCCGCTGTTAGTCAACATCTGGTAGCACATTACAACTTGTCATCTTGTTTGTGGTTCTATAATGCTGGTAACCTATTATATGTTACCTGAAGCTGTATTTACTGCATGATACTTTAGTGTGCGACCGCTGTACCGGTGGTCTTAAGTGTATATTTTTACATGCTAGAGTTTTATTGAATTTCTATACTGTGTAAATATGTATTTAATGGTAGAGACAACATTACACTGTATTTAGATACTAGTGCTTTAAAAAAAAAAAAATTCTCACTACAATGATTACCTTTTAACATGTAGGGAAAGGTAAATAAAGACTATTACTAAATACATTGCTCTTCTGATTTTAAAAAAGATGTTATCTTCTCTTGAAGCACACAAGTTTCTCTAATTACCGACCACCTCTCTCTCTCTCTCTTTCTCTTTTCTGATTGCTTCAAAAGCTGGCTTGCGACCATGGTGAGTCACTCCCTGCAGAGTCTGATCTCAAGCAACAAAGTTTGTTTACCCAATTTAATGACAAGCTTTCATCCTTTAAAGCACTGTAGTCTTGTGTACTACATTTTACAAATATCCTGCAGCCATGTCACTGTAGCAGGAACAGCTAGGAACAGTAGAGCAGCTATGTCATTCAATGCTATACAACCACCCACAGCCTAACCAGAAAGCATGAGTCTACAGCTGGCAGTGGCTCTGTGAAACTAAATGGCGAGAAAACCCCTTTAAGCACCAGTATCACCTGCAGCCTTTCAGCCAATCAGGAGGCACCAGAGAGGGCCTGCAGGCATATAATAGCCCACCATGTTTGGTAGTAGTTAGTTGTTGTTAGTAGTTGTCAGTGTTCCAGCATAAACAGTCATCTGCTCATCAGCTGGCGGTGAAGCAGAGGCAAGTAGTGGTCAACTATGTTGGACCCAGAACAAAGAGAAAGAGCAATACTAACAGAATAAAGAAAAGAAACCAAGAAGAAGAAACAAAACAAAAGACAGATTGAAGTAGAGAGAGAAAGAAGTGAAAGGAAACAGTCAGCAAGTAAACCATTAGACTTTTTTTGCCAGTTACTAGGTCTAGGATTATTAGAGTCAGGGGAGCCACTAGATCTGATCTATCAGAGCAGTGCTACTGGGTCTTGAAGATTGCCATAGAAGCGGAGGCAAGTGATTCGAGCTTGACTGTAATGCAAATACTGCAGGTGTGATGTCATTGTAATAAGGGTGTACTTCTCCAAGTGAAATAACTTAGCTGAACTGTATCAAAAGTGTGTTTAAGCTGTACTTGTGTAAGAGGTTACTGGGTTGTTAACAGTAGTTGCTTGCCATGGGAAACCAGGGAGTAGGGGGGCCTGGTGTGGCAAGGGAACAGTTAATAGTTCAGTCAGGCAGTTTGGGCCTGTGTATGCAGTATGCTGTGAGTCAGGAAGAGATTGGACAGCCAATCAGCAAGCTTGTGGAGCTGGGCTGAGGAGAAAGGAGGCCAGCTTGTGCAGAGGGGGTAGCTGCAGTTGCTGACAGAGTTGTCAGTTGAGAGTCAGAGGAGAGGAGACAGTGACAGGAGAGAGAAGTGCGCCCCTCAGAGTTGCAGTAGCCATGATATTATTGGCTGTTCTTTGGAGAGAGTAGAAAGCCATGTCCTTGTATATAGTTGCAAATTGTTAAGAGCAGAGAAAATCCGTGAGAGGCCAAAAAGAGGTCCCCACTCTAGAGTCAGTGAGTGGAGGAAAGGCATCAATCTGGGGAGCAGTGAGAAGTTCAGAGGAGGCCTGAGCCATAGTGGATTAAGCCACTGAGAATGGTCAGGTAGAGCAGTCAGATGGGAAAGAGGAGGACCCAGGTTTTGCTGGGTGTGTGTTTTCAAAACCTGCTGGATGCCGGGACACGAGGGGCGGGGGGTATGTATTACAACACCTTTAAGGGGACGAGAGTAAGGGAAGTTCACACACAAAATTGAAAGCTTTTTACAGTCCCCGGGGCCGCAATACACTCATAAAGCAGGGGGGGTTTTCCCCCCCCTTTTGGCTTTTGCATTACCTTGCACCGTGAAATCGTGCGAGTAATTGACATTTTCATTTATCTCAACCGCGTACAATATGATCCCTTTTGTACCGCAGGGGACGGGGCGTAATCCATAGTTCTTTTATGAGACTATTGATTCCCCCTAATTAGGGGCAACCATCTCGCCGCGTTTTTGCGTTTAAAAAACGGTGGCGAGATGCTGCCATAATTCCCGCCATGTAACAAAAAACAAAAAAACCTTACACCCCAGAACATTTGCTTTGCCCAATTAAATTACCACCGGTGCACCACACTCCAAACACTGCGCCTCCCCTTTGCAATTAAAAAGAACACTTAAGGGTGATTTTTTACGGGCAATGGAGGACCCCATTTTTGGGGATTACCCCCCCATTACACCACCTTTTTTGGGTTAAATTTGGGACTTTCCTAAAGGAAATAACCCATGATTTAAAGCCATTATAGAGAACCCAATAAGAAAACCCTAGCGGGGCCCAAGCCCACCCTAGAATTTGCAAATTTGGGTTTTTTTTAATTCAATGTCATTTTCCGCCATTTTTTTTGGGCTAAAAAAGGGAATCTATCCCCAAAAAAAACCGTTTTTTTTTTAAAATTTAAAACAAGAATCGTACCTTTTTGGGGTTCCCATCTTGCTGTTTTTTTTTTTGGATTGTTTTTTCTAAATTCTGTTGTTCAGGGTTTTTTTTTTATGGGGGCAGTCCATTTTGCCTGACTGTTTTTAAAGCATCTTTAAAGGGAGATATTGTAAAGTGGGAAACATGGGAAATAGGACCTGTGAACTTGATCAGTCCCTTTGCCTTCTATGGGAAGATTTTTTCTAAGCATGGTCTGTAACCTGGAAAAAAAACACTGTGCAGGGAGGGGGAGAGGGCGAATTGTGACTCCTATTGTGAATGGTAGCTCCTGTGTTATCTATACACATTGGTGTCACCATGTGCTGATAAGGAAGAGACATGGCATAGTGGCCCCAAAATGAAAAAAGCAGGGTTTTTTAGGGTTTTTTAAAAAATGAACCAATATAAAAATTAAATAAAAAAAACAAAACCAGAAATTATTAAAAACTGTGTTTAACATCAAACATGAGCTAAACCAGGGCCCGGGGCATGGGTAGGCCCAAAGGGGCTAAACACCTAAATCAACCTCTGCCTGTCACGTTTAAAGGCGCTTTCACCTTTTTATAGACATAGTGTGGTGCATTGGAACGCCGCAATTCACGCCGGCGCCGCAGTCTGACTGTTACAGATTGATTGAATTTAATTTTTAACGAAGCGTCTGCCTTGGGTGAGCAAAGCGCCAACCGCTCATTCCCTTTTCTTAACAGCAGCCCGACCCCCCTCTGCTGCGCGGGGCGCATCCTTTTCTTTAACCCGTGGCAAACACTGCTGCTCGAGAGGCCCCCCCCCCCCCAAACGCCCTCACCTGCCCGCCGGCCCTCTTCTGGGAGCCCTTTAAAACAGGCGCCCCTCAGCAAAGGGGCCTCATTCCGACCTGGAGTATCATCCCAAAGCATGTTTGCTGGACTTTTTTGGGGAAAGGGGGGGGGGGGGGGGGGGGGGAAGGGGGGGGGAAAAACCCCATGTTGTTCTCCCCCTGCACAGCGGGTCACAAGGTAAAGCCGGGCTAGTCAAGAGACTGACGAAACCCACACCTGCACTCTGTCCCCGAGACTTCGCTAGCTGCAAGGGCCCCTTTAATGGGAAGGGGGAAACAGAGACAACCCCTTTTTATTAAAGTGACCTCTGTAGCTAGCAAAGTGTGCAGGGGTTTTAAAGGATTTAGTCGGGCCATTATTCTCTCTGCCCCTTCCCCTTAAAAAAGCCTGTAACCTCTGTAGCTAGGGAAGTTGCAGGGGGAGCGGTTTTCGGTCAGTTATTTTCTCTGCCCCTTTCATTTAAATTGACCTCTCTAGCTATCAGAAGTCTGCGGGGAGACGGTCATCAGTCTCTGCCAGCTACAGAGAATCAATGGCGCTTTAAAATAAATAATAATAATAACAATACAGAGTCACTTTTAACGAACGGCCAAATACAGTAGTGCACTAACCTAAACCCACACTTCCCATCACCCCCTTGCTGCTGGGTCAGTGGTGCAGTGCATGGGCCAGGCGGACATCTTGTGACTGGGGCCTGGAGCAGAGCTGCACACAGACTGCGTTAAGCCTTCTGCTAAGTGGAGTAGGCAATTGGCAGACTGCCAGGCAGTGTGCAGACCCCTCATTTAGCAAGCTGTGACACTAAGGCTATGTTCACACGGCTTAACTGCGGGGCGTAATTTCGCCCCGCAATTACGCCGTGTGGAGGGGGGCGGGTTGGGAGCGGGGGAGTGAACGGGGGGCCGGCACTTCGCCGGCCCATAGACAATCACTGCTAGCGGGCGCGTTATACCCCGCTAGAAAGTGACAGTCCAATTATCTCCCCGCCCGGCGGCTTCGCCGGGCTGGGAGAGGAGACGTAATCCATAGTGCTCTATGAGAACTCCGGCGCGTAATTACGGACCGAAATACGGCCCATTTTAAGCCGTGTGAACATGGCCTAAGGGTATGTTCACACGGCTTAATTGTCCTTTACGGCCCGCCATTACGCCGGGTCGTCGGGAGTCGCACTGATCAGAGCGCCGCGGCGGGGAGGGGGGGGGGTGGCGGCCCCGTAGACAAGCAATTAATGACATGTCAATTATCTCCCCGCGCGATCGTATTGTACGCCCGGGGAGAGGAGGCTATGAGAACTGTGGATTACCGTAATGATTGGGGCGCATTTTGCTCATATTAGAGCGCAGTACACTCGCAATACGTAGCGAAATGCGCCCCAAAATAAGCCAGGTGAACATACCCTAAGGCTATGTCTCCACTGCACACAATTCTAATTGTATTTGTGGGACTTTTAGGATTTTAAAAGCGCTGAAAATCCGATAGTTCATGCGGCCCCGTAGACGGCAAAAAAAAAGATGAGCGGCTCGTCTTTTCTCTGCTCTCTGAGGTCTTTTGCCGTCTTCCCATACAATATAATTGTATGGGTGACGGCAAAAAAATGAGAAGCGACCGTGTGTTTTGTACATACTTGTTTGGATAAAATTTCCTTCTAAAATGTTTGTCTCTTAATACAGTAATTTTGAAATTTCAACTACATGCAGCAGAGGAGGAGAGTGGGCTTGTCCCGGCCCTGAGCAAAACTATAGGTAATTTTCTGATGACACATTGCCTTTAAGGCTACATTCCAATAAGGGGGATCTGTTGACTATTTTGTTGCAGATTGTATTGCCAATTTGCTTGTGGATTTATCTCCAGATTTTTCTTCAATGACTTGAATAGGAGAAGGCAAATTTTGCACTCAACTCGCAAGATAAGCCTTTGCTGTAGAACTTTTCCTTCTACCATTGAAGTCAATGTAGAAAAATCTGCCTTAAAATCGCCAATAAATCTGTCAATAATCCATGACAAAATCTGCATCAGATCTGTTCTGTGTGAACATACCCTAAGGGTGAATGCACATGGCACGGACATATGAAAGAAAATCTCTATGTAAAAATCGTGCAGGTTTTACTTCACTCAATTCAATAGGCTAGAATTTGCAGTAAATTAGCAATGAAAATTGATATGCTATGGATTTTAAAAGTCTGCATTGCATGTCAATTTCCACACATCCATAAGATGTGTAAAATCTCATCCATGTGGCTGGTACTGTATGCTGTAAAAGATTTTTGCACATGTGTCCCTTGTGCATTCACACTAAGGGGATAATTTTCATGTGGCAGATATCTGAATGTGCTTGTTCTCAAAATAACCCTATTTAGATAAATGGAAATGATTTACATTTGCAAAAATTTCTCTAATATATGTCACCTGTGAACAAACAATATGATAGAAAACAACAGTGTAAATAGCAGAAGACACGTGCGTTAGGCACCTCCACTGCTCCCTGCCTGTTATACTGGTGGTACAGAGGAAAGCACCCATTTACTTGCCACTGAGGACCTAGCAAACAGTGAGCGCTGTACATACAAATCAGCGTTGCAGGGGGCATGATGCATGGCTTTCTTCACACCCACTGCAACGCTGGGTCTCTGCTTGCTACCCGGAGGGCTCCAGGAGCAGTGTGTCAGCGTAAGTGGCGTGATGACATCACGCTGCTTACATTGTACACCAGCTCCAGGAACTGCCGCTTACATGGGAGCTGGTCACACAGAGAGGGAACATGGAGAGGCGCGTATCTTTTTTTTTTACATTTTCATTTATACTTTACAGAGGATATCTACCTGGCTACAGGGCACAACAACCTGGCTACAGGGGCAACTAACTGGCTACACTGGGAAACTACCTGGCTACAGGGGGCAAATAAGTTTCTGGCTACAATGGGCTACTACCTGGTTACAGTGGGCAAATAACTACTGGTTACAGGGGTCTGGGCTGAATGGAGAAAGAGAACAACTATTTAGAGGTGTCTCCTGCAAGTTCCTGGATGTAACTTTACTGTAATCGCTTATATGTCTCCAGAGCCGGTGTACAATTGGTATCCACCTCTGTATGGTCACTGTATGCCGGTAATATTGGTTGTAGTATAATGGTTTATGTTCAGAAATGGGGTGGTGGTATTATTCAGTCACTATGTGGTGGTGATGTGTGGTCATGATGGGGTGGTATTATTCAGCCACTATGTGGTGGTGCTATGTGGTCTTGATGTGAAGGTAATTTTCAGTCACTATGTGGTGGTGATATGTGATCATAGTGTGGGGGGATTATTTAGTTACTGTGTGGTGATGATATGAGGTCAAGGTGTGGCGCCATAAATCAGTCACTATGTGCTGGTGATATGTGGTCTTAGTAGGACATTGGTACTATTAGCCTTGGGATTCTAGTTTTGTGTAGCAGTGTTATTTGGTAGGTGTAGGAATATTATTTAAAAGTTTTATACGTAGCACATTGTGGTAAAGCTTTTTGTATATTTTGGCTCTAGTTGCTGGTGATGCACTGTGTCACATTATGTTGAGGGAGATGGGGGAGAAATTTATTCACCCTGCAATAAGTGCAATTTAGCATAGCAACAGCCCTGCATACTGCTATCAAACAAATCTCATTATATCAAGATCAACATTACCAGTAATGCTACTACATTACAACCAAATAATGCCGCTATAGCATGACCACATATCGAAATACCCCTGAAGTAACTTAGTCATTATACAGGTTTGTGTACAGAAAAATTATAGTTATTGGTCTCAGGTCATGGCAATACAAATTGTTTACTTTTTAAAAAAGTTTTAAAAAAAAAGTACTGAAATATAATGAATACTGCATGGATTCATGAACTTGAATTCTACTGTCCTACAGAATTTAGTTCTAACGACCTATTAACTTTTAAAGCCTCAATTTTGGACAGCCCATATGGTGATGTCATGTCTTTGGAAACTTTATGTCTTTGGTTTAACGGCAGCATCTGAGTTAGAGACACAGCTGTGGATGTATTTTAATGCAAGCCAGAAACACGCTGCTTCTGTGTGTAACATCATGGGAAAGTCTAAAGAAATCAGCCAAGATTACAGGAATAGCATTGTGGACTTGCACAAGTCTGGATCATCCTTGGGTGCAATTTCCAGATACCTGAAGGTGCTGCGTTCATCAGTACAAACCAGCCATCTATCATATTGCTCCGGAAGGAGACGGGTTCTGTGTCTCAGAAATGAACAGGCTTTGGTACAACATGTGCATATCAACCCAAGAACAAAAGCCATCAAAACATCAGTCAGGAAGTTAAATCTTGGGCGGAAATGGGTCTTCCAAATGGACAATGACCTGAAGCTACTGCCAAACTGGTTAAAAAGTGGCTTAAGGATAACCAAGTCAATGTTTTGGAGTGACCATCACAAAGCCCTGATCTCAATCCTATTGAAAATGTATGGGCAAAGCTGAAAAGGCAGGTGAGAGCGAGGCGACAAACATGACTCAGTCACACCAGTTCTGTCAGGAGGAATGGACCAAAATTCCTACCAACTACTGTGAGAAGTTTGTGGAAGGATATCCAAAATGTTTGACCCAAGTCATACAGTTTAACGGCAATGCTACCAAATGCTAATGAAATGTATGTAAACGTTTGACTTTGCAGAAAGTAATAAATATGCCTTGAAAAAATCTCTCTCTGACAGCACTGGAGGACTCCACACATCAGGTAACTTTTATTCTAAACTAATGACTCTTCTCACCTCTCCTATCTCATTTGTTCTCAGAGTCTGGAGAGGAGAGGCCATTATCAGTTCACAGTGAATGCTCCCTGAATGTGGAGCAGTGCAGCTCTACCCTCAACTGTGCAGAGCTTAATGGCTCCACATTTAGGCAAAAACATATAAAAACCTCATGTATGAAAACTGTCCAGATGTAACACTTTCTTTGTTGCCCATAGCAACCAATCAGAGCTACCCTTTCATTTCATATAGTGCTCTGAAAAAATAAAAGGGAGCTCTGACTGGTTGCTATGGGCAACAAAGAAAGTCTTAGACCTAGACAGTTTTCATACATGAGGCCCTAAGTAACTAAGGAGTAGTCAGTGGACAGCCAGCTGCCTGCAACTCACTGTGTCAGCTTGCTTCTTCTGTACTTGCTACTAACAGTTCTGCTGTAAGCGCAGTCTGAGAAGGAGGAGCCTAGAGTCCTGCTACTGCTTATAACATTAACCCTTTGAGGCACTATGACGATCCTGGACGTAATGGTGCAGTGCCTGTTACATCATGGAGGTCGTGCAAGCACACAGGCTCGGACTGGGACACCAGGGGATCGGTGAATCCACCGGTGGGCCACGAGCTGCTGTGGGCACCGGAGGCAGTGCCGCCGCTCCCCAGGGCCTGGCGCTGCATCCTGTCACTGAACACCTGGAACCTGCGTCCCAAGCGTTCAGAGACGGGGCCCGGGAGTCTGGGACTAATGTCCCCGACTCCCAGGGCTGCGTGGTGTCAGCGGAGCCGTGCGCCACATGCGCTCTGCTGATCCCCCGGGCAGGTGTAAGGCGTTAGACCTTAAAGGGAACCTGTCACATAGGTTATATCCATCTTGCTGAGGGCAGCATAAGCTTGTGTCAGACCTGCTGTTTCCAGCGCTGTGTCCCTTATTCTGTAAGATGCTGTAGTTTTAGAGCATTTAACCCTCAATTCTTATTCATGAGTAGGTGTTAGCTCCGCCCACCAAAGGCCAGCCCCGCCCACTGACAGTTATTCGCATGTTTCTGCCTATTCAAAGTAATAGGTTTGTCAGCTGGGGTGGGTGGGGCTAGCCTCAGATGGGCAGGGTTTGAAAAAAACTGACACTCTGAATGACTCTATTTGAGCATTAAATACATGAAAATGACAGCATCTTACAGAATAAGGGACACAGCGCCGGGAACAGCAGGTCTGACACTACCTTGTTCTGTCCTCAGCCAGGGGGGCAAAAACTATGTGACAGGTTCTCTTTAAACCTGCCAGGCGCCGGCCCCTACTGGTGACGTAGGCGCATGGTGACGTCACGTCACCGCGCCGCCTATGCAGGGTGCCTGTAGATGCTGGCGGGGAGCGAACGGGAGCGGCAGGAGCGGGAGTGAGGTGAGTGGCCTAAAGGGGGCTACCTAATCATAAAGGGGGCCCTGACTACCTAACTCAAAAGGGGGCCCTGACCAGGGCCGGGACAAGGCATTTTGGTGCCCTAGGCGAGTACAGCCAATGGCGCCCCCCTCCCTCGCTCCCCAAAAAATGCCCCCCCCACCCCAATTCCTCTCACCCCTGCGCCAGGTCCTGTCACTAATTTTCTGCGTATCCCACATAGCTCCCGGCCATCTCCTCAGCAGTCACTGCACAATGGAAATCAGCCCTGGCAAATTTGCTTTTTCAAAACCGCTGACCTCCGTATGACAGTGTAATACCCCTAAATAACAGTCACCGAATAATCCACCGATACATGGAGCAAATCTACCAGACGAATGATTGTTACTAAAAACACTCCTACAAAACCAAGACCCAAAACTATTACTACTTAAGGCTCAAATAATCCTGCCAGACCCTGACCGAACGCAACCCCCACATGTGACTACCAGCTGTACACAGGCTCTGATTACATATACCACCGCCATACAGGGGCCATATAGTGGTAGATACTAGTTGTATGTAGACGCTCTGCAGAAATATAAGTGATTACACTGCAGTTACATTTAGTGACTCACCGGAGACGTCTTTTCTGATCAGCGTCGTTCACGTTCCCTTTTCTTCTCCATCCGGTTCACACCTTCATGCTGATTGCTCCCGGCCAATACTCGTCCCTGCAGATTTGGACACAAATATCTTAGAATCCTCACATTTCCAGCAACTCCTTAATTATAGGTATATAAGTCCCCTCAGTTAGGTAGGTATATAGATATAGGGTCACTCTCAGGCAGGTATATAGACATAGGGTCACTCTCAGGCAGGTTATATAGCTATAGGGGCTCAGGCAGGCTTATAGGGGCACACAGGCAGGTATATAGCTATAGGGGCTCAGGCATGTATATAGCTAGGGCTACAGGCAGGCTTATAGGGGCTACAGGCAGGCGTATAGGGCCACAGGCAGGCATATAGGGGCCACAGGCAGGCTATGGGGGCCACAGGCAGGCTTATGGGGGCCACAGGCAGGCTTATAGAGGCTACAGCGCTATAGCTACAGGCAGGCGTATGGGGCCACAGGCAGTTATATAGGGTCCACAGGCAGGCTTATAGGGCCACAGGCAGGCTTATAGGGGCTACAGGTAGGTTAAAGGGCCACAGGCAGTCATATGGGGGCCACAGGCAGGCTTATAGGGGCTACAGGCAGGCTTATAGGGGCTACAGGCAGGCGTATGGGGCCACAGCAGGCTTATAGGGCCACAGGCAGGCTTATAGGGCTACGGCAGCTATAGGGGCTACAGCAGCTTATAGGGCCACAGCAGGCGTATGGGGGCCTCAGGCAGGCTTATAGGGCTACAGGCAGGCTTATAGGGCCACAGGCAGGCATATGGGGGCCACAGCCAGGCTTATAGGGCTACAGGCAGGCTTATAGGGCCACAGGCAGGCTTATCGGGCCTACAGGCAGGCATATGGGGGCCACAGGCAGGCTTATAGGGGCCACAGGCAGGCTTATAGGGCTACAGGCAGGCGTATGGGGGCCACAGGCAGTTATATAGGGGCCACAGGCAGGCTTATAGGGCTACAGGCAGGAATATGGGGGGCCACAGGCAGGCATATAGGGGCCACAGGCAGGCATATAGGGGCTACAGGCAGGCTTATAGGGGCTACAGGCAGTCATATAGGGGCTACAGGCAGGCTTATAGGGGCCACAGGTGGGCTTATAGGGGCCACAAGCGGGCTTATAGGGCCACAGGCAGGCATATAGGGGCAACAGACGGGCTTATAGGAGCTACAGGCAGGTAAAAACAACAACATTCATACTTACCTGCTGCCCGGGCGCGCGCTCCTCTTCGGGCCCCACCTCCAGCGCCGGGACGCTCCTCCGGCAGCTCCTCGGGCGCACGGCCAGTGACGCGCTATGCGCCCGAGGAGAGGCAGCGTCGCGATGACATCATTTCATTGCAACCCGCCCGCTACCCCACGGAGCCCGGGGGGGTCCCAGCGCTATAGGACCCGGGGCCCCCTTGTTAGCTCTGCGACGCTGCCACTGAGCGTCCGCACGACCGGGGGGTCCTCACGCTATGGAGACCCGTCGGCCTCCGCTGTGTACAGAAGCGGTCATTAGAGACCGCCGGCGCTTCAGGCCCATGGCAGCGGCCTGGAGCCCGGCGAGGGTCGGGGCCCTGCCTGCGCCCCTTAGGGATAGGCAGAGGTAGGCGCCCTAGGCGGTCGCCTACCTTGGCCTACCCGTCGTCCCGGCTCTGGCCCTGACTACCTAACCCTAAAGGGGGCCCTGACTACCTAAAGGGGGCCCTGGCTACCTAATCATGAAGGGGACCCTGACTACCTAATCCTAAAGAGTGCCCTGACTACCTAGTCACAAAGGGGACCCTGACTGCCTAGCTATATAGGGGGGCACTGACTGCCTAACCATAAAGGGGGCCCTGACTACCTGAAAAATAAAGAGGGCCCTGACTACTTGAAAAATAAAGAGGGCCCTGACTACCTAAAAACTAAAGGTGGTCTTAACTACCTACAAACTTAAGGGGACTCTAACTACCTGCAAACTAGCTAAAGGGGGCCCTGACTACCTACAAACAAAAGGGGGCCCTGACTACCAACAAACTAGCTAAAGAGGGCCCTAACTACCAACAAATTAGCTAAAGGGGGCCCTTAATACCAACAAACTAGCAAAAGCGGCCCTAACTACCAACTAAAGGGGGCCCTAACTTCCTTCAAACTAAATGGGGCCCTCACGACCAGCAAACTATCTACAGGTGGCCCTAACTACCTACACACTAGCTAAAGGGGCCCTGACTTCCTGCATACTAGCTAAAGGAGGCCCCTAACTACCTGTATACTACCTAAAGGAGGCCCTAACTGCCTACATGCTACCTAAAGGGGGGCCCTAACTGCCTGCATGCTACCTAAAAGAGGGTACTAACTGCCAGTATACTACCTAAAGGGGGACCCTAACTGCTTGCATACCCTAACTGTCTGTATACTACCTAAAGGGAAGCCCTAACTGAATGCATACTACCTAAGGGAAGCCCTAACTGCCTGTATACTAAACGGTGTCCCTAACTGCTTACAGCCTATATAAAGGGGCCCTAACTACCTACAGCTTACCTAACTGGGGGCACTCACCTACCTACAGCCTAACTAACTGGAGTCCACCAACCAAACTGTAGCTTAACAACTTGCATAACTGTAGCCTGCTTACCTACCTGGGGGCTATTTACCTACCCCCCCCCCCCCCCCCCCCCCGTGGCTAGATACCCACCAACCTACCTGGGGCGGTCCTACCAACTTATCCAGCGGGGGACTACCTACCTAATAGGGCCTATCTAGTTACCTGGGGCCTTGCACATTTGCCTACCTGCCTAGGGTCTTGTCTACCTACCTTGTAATATAATTGTGAGAGAAGCAGCTCATAGCTGTAGCATTATCCAACCTCTTAGGAGATTGTGCTTCTAATTTATGGCTTGTACCCGTTCTTCCACCCCTGGGAAGTATGTACAGAGGTGGGAATAGGTAAAGAGGTGCTGGAAAAGTGAGGATTCTAAGATATTTGTGTGTAAATTCTGCAGGGATGAGTTGTGGCCGGGACAAGTCTTCATGGTGGTGTGGAACGGATGCAGAAGAAAAGGGAATCAGAACGACCCATGAGAGAAGAGAACGACTCATCAGTCAAGATGTCTCTGGTGAGTCCCTGGATGTCAGGGGTTATTTTACTTCTATACTGGATCAGTGCTATATTCATTGTAATTTGGTGTGTCCCGAGCTGGTGTTGGATCGTTATTTGGTCTCTATATGGCGGTGTTGTAGGTTATACTTGAGCTGTTGTCTGACCCCTATGTGGTCTCTATGTGGCGGTGTTGTAGGTTATACCCGAGCTGGTGTCTGACCTCTATATGGTGGTGTTGTAGGTTATACCTGAGCTGTTGTCTGACCCCTATGTGGTCTCTATATGGTGGTGTTGTAGGTTATACCTGAGCTGGTGTCTGACCTCTATGTGGTCTCTATATGGTGGTGTTGTAGGTTATACCTGAGCTGGTGTCTGACCACTCTGTGGTCTATATGGCGGTGTTGTAGGTTATACCTGAGCTGATGTCTGACCTCTATGTGGTCTCTCTATGGTTGTGTTGTAGGTTATATCTGAGCTGGTGTCGGACCTTTATGTGGTCTTTATATTGTGGTATTGTAGGTTATACCTGAGCTGTTGTCGGACCAATATGTGGTCTCTATATTGTGGTGTTGTAGGTTATAACTGAGCTGGTGTCTGACCTCTATGTGGTCTCTCTATGGTGGTGTTGTAGGTTATACCTGAGCTGGTGTCTGATCTCTATGTGGTTTTTATATGGCAGTGTTGTAGGTTATACCTGAGCTGGTGTCTAACCACTATGTGGTCTCCATATGGTGGTGTTGTAGGTTATATCGCGCGGGTATAGTGGCAGTGTACATGTGTACTTGATTGTAAGAACGAGGGAACACCTGACCCTGTGATAGGAGGTACACTTTTACTTTCTTGCTGGTGTTTATTTTAGAAGGTGGTGAGGTGCGTGACCAAGGGAAACGTGGAGGGGATATTGTATGTGTGTGAGTGAGGGATATTGTAGGGGGGATATTGTATGTGGGTGGAGGGGATATTGTAGGTGGGGTAGATTACTAACTTAGCCCTGTGTCTATGATATGCTAGACTGACATATGTGTGAGATAGATATGCGAGATAGACAGATCTGTGACTCTCTTGGTTTAGTGTACTACACAATATAGTTCTGCTTTGCACACTGTATTATGTGGTAAAATGGGCGCATTTATGTCCGAGAGGCCGGTAATATTTTCATGTACAGTAGGGTGGGCCCCCCAAGATCAATTCCCCTGTGGGCCCCAGACCCCCCAGTCAGACACTGCAAGCACAGGAACTGTCCCACACGATCCCAGCAGAAGCACGGAGGAGATTGACAGCCGGGCTCCTGCACTTGCTGTTGGGAGCGGAGATAACGCCTTTCCCGGCGGTGTAACCCCTTAACTGCAGCAAACAGCGATCGCAGCTAAGGAGTTATGACAGAGGGAGAAAGCTCCCTCTGTTCTCCATCAGAACCCCAGCAACGAAATTATGGAGTTCCGGTAACCGCCATGGCAACCCAGGGGGTCAGATAATGACCTCCGGGTTGTCTGTCACATCATCCTGCCAGGCTCTGCCCGGAAGCTGAGCCTGACAGGATAATTAACAGTTGGCATTATACACTGCAGCATAGACATGCTGCAATGTATTATGCCTGAGTTATAGTCCCAGAGTATAGTCCCAGAGTGGGACAAGTAAAAAAAAAAAAATATATAAAAAGTAAAAGTGTAAAAAAAATGTTAAAAATACAGTAAAACACGCACACCGCACTTTACCCATTATAAAATCATCCCAAAAAGATTCAAAATAAAAAAGTGCACATATTTGGTATCGCCGCATGCATAATGACCTATTCTATAAATATATAAGCCCAGTGGTGAGGCTGGGCTTAATGTCCTTGTCTCTCTCCTTTCACCCACATTTTCCCCACCCTTGGTTGAACTTGATGGACACGTGTCTTTTTTCAACCGTACTAACTATGTAACTAGGTAACTTTACCCATACGGTGAATGTCGTAAAAAGAAGAATACAAAAAACAATGGCAGAATTGCAAGTTTTGCTTATCCCGCTGCACGTAAAATGGAATAAAGAGAGATCAAGAAGTTATGTAAACGTTATGGCTATCAGAAGACAGCAATCCATAATTATTGTTTTACACAATGAAAAAACATTTTTTTTTTTTGAACTGCAATAACATTAAAAAACATTATAAATTGGGTATCGCCACAATCGTATCATCCAGCAGAGTAACTTGTCACATGTACTGCATGGTGAGTGCTGTAAAAAATAAAAATAAAAAACATTACCAGGACTGTTGTATTTTCTTCATCCTGCCTTCCAAAAACGGATAGAAAGGCGATCAAAAAGTCATGTGTCGTCCAAAAATGATACCAATAAAAGCTTCAACTCAACTCAGGAAAAACAAGCCCCTACATTGCTCTGTACACAGAAAAATAAAAAAAGTTATAGCTCTGAGACTATAGCAATGCAAAAACATGTTTTCTTTTCTAAATAAATGTTTTTATTGTGTAAAAGCAGTAAGGCTAGGTTCACACGTATTTCGCCCACAATTACGCTGTGTGCTCGGGAGCGGGGGAGGGGGCGGCAGTTTGCCGGCTCCATAGACATTCATTATTCACAGCGCGTATATGCCGTGAGAACTATGAGAACTGTGGATTACCGTAATGACTGGGACGTATCTCGCCCTGTATTTAGCACAGTACGGCGCGAAATACGGGGCGAGATACATCCCATTTTAAGCCGTGTAAATATAGCCTAAAACATAAAAAAATGGGTATCGCTGTAATCATATCATCATGCTGAGTAAAGCTATTATGTCTTTGATACCACACGGTGACCGCTGTAAAAAATAAAAAATACTACCAAGATTGATGCATTTTGTTCATTCTCCCTGCAAACAAAACTTGATAAAAAGAGATCAAAGTGTCATATGAATTCAATAATGGCACCAATGAAAACGTCAACTCATTCCACAAAAAACAAGCCCTTAGTAAGCTCCTTATACAGAAAAATAAAAAAGTTATGGCTGTCAGACTATGACAACATAAAAACTGTGTAAAATTAGTAAAACATAAGTGATAAAGTTATCACTTACACCACACAGTAAACGCTGTAAAAATGAAACCTGAAAAACAATGGTGGAACTGCAGATGTTTGTTTTATTTTCATGGCCCTAACAGTATGTTCACACAGCGTATTGCGGCACATATAGTATGCGTCGCAATACGCCGGGTGTTATGGAACGACGAGCTGATCAGCGCGTAACTCCAAAGCACGGAGGGGCCGGCCGGGCACCATCCTATAGACATGCATTGTCACTTTTCTCCCCCGGCGTACAATACGATCGTGGTTTACACGTGGGGGGACGACATGTCATCCATAGCTCGCTATGAGAGCTAGGAATTACCGTACTGGCGGCGCACATTTCGCCGCATTTAAAGCGCAATCTGTGGCGAAATACGTGCGAAAAGACGCTGTGTGAACATACCCTAAGGGTGCGTTCACACAGCGCAGTTTTGGTGCAGCTTTAACTATGCTCCAATTAAACTGCCTTTATTACCAGCAAGCTTATTTCAGTTATCTAAATTGTTCAGAAAAGTGTTTCAGGTTTGTGTGTGAAGTCTTGTGGATTATAAACCCACTAATTGATTACTCACTTTCCCAACAGTTTAGATAAGGGCAAAAAGCTTGCTGGTAATAAAGGCAGTTTAATTAGAGCGCAGTTAGGCCGTGTTCACGCGGCTTATTCAAGCCGTAATTGCGGGCCGGATACCGCCCGCAATACGGCTTGAATAAGGGGCGGGGCGGCGGCGCTGCTCGCCGGCCCCATAGACCTGCATTATCCACGGCGCGTATTGCGCATGGATAATGGCAGTCACTTTTTTTTCCCCCCCCCCGGGCGGATTCGCTGAGCGGGGGGGGAAGGGAAAACCCTTTTCTCTATGAGAACTGTGGATTACCATAATGACTGGTAATCCGCGCCGAAATAAGCCGGTAAAAACATTTTTGGGAGCTTTCCACATGCGTTTTGATGCATTTTTTTGAGGGTTTTTTTTGTGCGGGGAAAGGGCACAGCTTTAATGCTGCACTTTTCTGAAAAAAAAACGATCCCAAAAAAACACATCAAAAACACACCAAAAAATGCATGTAAAAGCCCCCCGTAAAATTGCACCAAAATGTCGGTTTAAAAGCACCCTAAACAAAATAGAAAAAAATTGGGGAAACCAAAACCGGGGTGTTCCCTTTTGGGAAGGTTTCACCCCTGTTTTTTACCTTTGGGGGCTTTCAAATGCAACGGGCACCCAAAAAAATTTTTGCATTCCAAAAGCCAAATAGCGCTCCCTACATTGTACCCTACAAATAGGGTATTTCCAAACTTGGAAAATGGTGTGCCAGAAATTTTGGGTTGCTTTTTTCCAGGATTCCTTGTTAAAAAAAAAACTTCTAAACCTTGGGGTCGATAACTCACTGCATCCTGGATAATTCCCTTTAAGGGGGTAGTTTTCCAAATGGGTCTTTTTTGGGTAGTTTACAAGTTTTAGCACCTTAGGGCCCTTCACACGTTTTTTAAACCTACTTTTGCGGACCAATTGCCCCGCAATACGGCTTGAAAAAGGGGCGGGGGCGCTGCCGCCGGCCCCAAGACTTTCATTATCCATGGGGCTTATTTCCACCGGATAAATGAAATTAATTTCCCCCCCGCCTGCGGATTCGCCGATGGGGAGAGAACGGAACCATAGTTTCTAAGAAACTGCGGTTACCCGAATGGCTGGAGGATTCCACCATATTGCAGCGCATACGCATCAAACCTGCAAAACCGGCCCAAAATAAAACCGGGAACCCCTTTAGGGGTGTCCGCAAACCGGAAAGGTCCTAAAAAACCCAAGGAAAAATGAAATCCCCCAAGTCCCTAGGGGGCTCTCCGTGACGAGTCAAATAGCCACTAGGGCCAAAGTAGTCTCTAGAAAAAGCAGAATCTGGGGAAATCAAAAATTGAGTTGCATTTCCTTTTATAAACTACCCTTTTCCAGTGAATAAAGGTAAAAATTGAAAATCTGCAAAAAAAAAGTGAAGTTTTGAAATTTGTTTTTTACTTCAATTTTTTGTGAAATACTTAAAGGGTTTTGAATACCTTGAGGGGTACAGTTTCTTTGATGGATGCATTTATTTTGTGCATAAAGGTCAGCATTAACGGAAAAATTTTTGCATCAAAACCCCGCAAAAAAAAAAAAAAAACTGTAAAGCACCCTTAGGCCTGTTCCACGGCTTTTTTTCAGAACGATTTACATCGGATTCCATTTAAAAACGTTTTTGAAATCAGTTGAAAACCCTTTCAAATAAAGGCCACTAATGTGGACGTATTTTGTTACTGATTTTCCCCACGGTTACCATCTCCAATCATAGAAGGGGAAGTCCAAAAAATTGACATGCACATTGTTTTTTTTTTCCCTCCGGATTTTCCGTCTCAAACCGCGGGGGCAATCCCAAACGGAAATACGCTCTGTGAAAAACGAGCCCGATTTTTTTTGAAATCAATAGAAAATAGGCTTCACTTATTTTGACTGTTTTCCCACGGATTGACGATCGTCAATCCGTCGGAAAAATTCCCGGGGAAATAAGCCGTTGAACGAGCCTTAGGGGGCTTTTAAGGTGGTTTTTGGTCATTTTTTATGCGCTTTTTAATGCATTTTTTTTTACAATGGGACAGCAATTTAAAGCGTACATTGCTGCACAAAAATCGCGGGGAATTACCCCGATTTTACCGCAAATTACCGCCATTGGGTGCATAATTACAGCATCAATTGCTGTACCTTTCTGCACAAAAAATGCACCATGTGAAAGCACCCTTAGCCCCGGTTCACACGGCTTATTCAAGCAGGAATTGCGAGCCGGATTGCGCTCCAAATTTCCGCTTGAAAAAGGGGGGGGTCGGGGGGAAACGCCCCCGGCCCCATAACTTTTATTATCCACGGGACGTATTCGCCTGGGTAATGTGCAGCAGGGGAGTTTAAAACTAAATTTTTACTCAGGGGGGAGGTGAAGAAAAAGTGCCCCCCCCCCAACCGTAACAATTCGCCACTTGATCACCCTAAACCAAAATCGACAAAATGCTTTTACCCACAATCTGCTACATATAAAACTACCAAATAATAATCATACAATTACCAAATAACATTGCTGCACGAAACCAGAATCCCAAGACCACAAAGACCGCATATCACCAGCACACAGTGACCGAATAATAAGACAACACCATGACCACATATCACCACCATATAGTGACCGGCTAATACAAACTGACCATTACTGAGTATAAACCATTATACTACAACCAATATTCCCAGCATACATTGACTATACAGTGGTGGATACCCGCTGTACACAGGCTCTGCAGACATATAAATGATTACAGTAAAGTTATATTTAGTGACTCACAGGTGAACGTCTCTGAAGAGTTGTTCCTCTTCTCTCCTTCTCTCTTCTTTCTCCCATCTGTCCCATAGATCGCCATGACGACTACCCCGACTCTTTCACTGAAAAATTTACAAAACAAACATCTTAGACTCCTCAATTTATCAGCACCATTCTAAACAATCCTATCTCTATACAAATGCCCCATCTATAGCACCTCATATGGTAGCCATGTAATATGCCCCCTGTAGCAACGTAGTAGCCCCCTGTAGCCAATGATGCCCCCGTAGCCAGTGATGCCTCCGTAGCCAGGTGATGCCCCTGTGGCCAGGTGATGCCCCCTTGTAGCCAGTGATGCCTCCTGTAGCCAGTAGATTCCCCCCTGTAGCCAGTGATGCCCCCTGTAGCCAGTGATGCCGCCTGCAGCCAGTGATGCCCCCCTGTAGCCAGTAGATGCCCCCCATTGTAGCCAGTGATGCCGCCCTGTAGCCAGTGATGCCGCCCTGTAGCCAATTATGCCCCCTGTAGCCAATGATGCCCCTGTAGCCAGTTATGCCCCATTAGCCAGTATGACCCCCTGTAGCCATTATTGCCCCCCTGTAGCCATTAATGCCCCCTGTAGCCAGTATGAATGCCGTATGCCCCCTGTAGATAGCCTAACTAGAATGTATTGCCCCCTGTAATCAGTGATGCCCCCCTGTAGCCAGTGATGCACCCTCTATTACCAGTGATGCCCCCATTGTAGCAGTGAGCCCCCTGTACAAGTGAGGCCCCTTTGTAGCATTATGCCCCTCATTGTACCAGTTTTTAGCCCCCTTTAGCAGTGATGCCCCTTTTTGTAGCCAGTGATGCCCCCTGAG